>JADLZK010006179.1:0-69554 GCA_015847255.1 Hyparrhenia diplandra | reverse complement strand
ATTTCTAATTTCAAAGATTTAAAAGAAAATACGGTATGTCTAGATACATAACTATGGATGAATAAAAAAAGTCGAAACGAATTATAATTTGGACTGAGTACTATTTTATATAATCTATCCTTTTTACATAAATAAAAAAACGTTCATCAAAAGGAGTTACCTTTAATTATTAATAGTTCGTTTTTTATTAATTTCCTTAGTTTTTTTAGTAGCAGCATTAATTTCCTTAACAGCCAATGGGCTCCGGCAGTTAGGCAACTTCGATGGCCGGCCCAACAAGGCCTGGCCCAATGTTTCTCCTGCTCGGTCGGTCTCGCACTCGGCAGTGGAGCGCGTCGCTCTCCTCAGTCCTCACCTCGGGGTCTTCCGCCGCCGGCCGCCTTCTGCTTCTCCCTCCCTATCCAAAATCCCAACCAAACCCTAGCAGCGGGCGGCGGCGTGCACTACTCCGTCGCGCGCGAGGGCACTGGGTTCGGGCAGTTGAAGGGCGCCGGCTGGGCGGGAGCGCGCCGGGGTCGCTGCGCCTGCGCTGGGCACAGCGGGCACGTGGGCGGCCCTTGACGTTGCCCCCAGCCGGCAGCTCGTCGCCGCAGGGTGGCCGGCCGGCCAGCTGCTCTGGATGTTGAGTGAGCGCCTGGACGCCCGCGCCTATGCCTGCAGCAGTACTTCTGCAACCTGCAGTGTCACCACCGAAGCATGAGAAGGTCTGACCGACTGGAGTCTCCTTCAGCAAGCCACCGACTGTGAATCCAATTTGTAAGCTAATTTGGTCGATTCGCTTTCTATTTCAATGTAGTATTGCCGATTGCACTTTGTGGATGCTTGGCAAACACTGGAACCACGGCAGTAAGGCATTGAGCATTAATTGAGTGTGATTTATTAGTTTTGAATCACATGATAATAATTCTACAATTCATGTTTAATTTATGTTACCTAAAATTTACTATTCCTCATGCCCCCACTTACTATCTATATTACTTCAAATATGAGATGAATAAAATTGTACTTGGGTCAAGTGTTCTTCTGTTTTCTTGCCTTTTGTTTGAGATAACACAACCACTAATATTTGTTCTCTATAGCTCTCTTCTAAGGATTATCAAGTTGCAGCCCTCACTTGTGTTGAGTTGCGACTTGACGGGCCGCCAGCAAGGTCTCAAGGGGCAAGCCGTGCCATCCTTTAACTGAAGGACAATATAGAAAGTATGATACTTAAATGGGTGATGTTCTTTCCAACATTTTGCGTTAACCACTAATATTTGTTTACTCTTGCTGATCTGACATGGCGATGAACATGAATGACTAATTGGCAGGAATCAGTTTTCGTATCCAAGGTTTAACCTGGTGCTCTAGGAACTCCATGCCTATTTGACCTATCTGTGAAAGTGTTTAAGATTTACTTTAAATGCACCTTGGAGCAGTGTGCCATATAGTTTACTAGAGCAATGACTGAATCTGTTCTAGCCTTTTAAATTTAGACACTTCCTTCAAATCTTGGTACAATATAATGCAACTCAGAGTTATTGTGTTGCTGCTTTAATAGGTGTTGCTGCTTTAATAGGTGATCTTAGCGCTCTGATATTACGCTGCTCTGAATTAGTAAGTGGTCTGATGGCGATTTCTGTGCAATGTTTATGTGAAGAAGTGCAACTGTTTTGCACAATGCGTATGCGAGACAGTTACTGAATGTGTGAAATTGTGTGAGATGTTGTTATGTGGGCTGTTGGGATCAAGAGGAGAGAGAGGGCAGCGACGGCCACACTACAGTACCTGTTACGGCGCCGAGTCTTGGACCTGAGGAAGTAGGGGGGAGAGAAGGGGACGCGAGGCTGTTGATGCCGGCGACGTGTGGGTGCCGTGATCGGCAGAGGGGTTGAGCGACAATAGATGGACGGGGAATAGGAGCGCCAGGCGCCCAAGGGTGACAATATGTCACAATCCCAGGCTAACCTCTTCCATTCATGATTCAGGACTCTTATAGCGTTTACAACTCCAACTCTTCTAACAACCTTGCTAACAAACTCCAAATATCTAGGACTCTCCAACTAATTCTCAATTCTAGCTAATCCAATCTGCTAAGACTCCACCGAGACTCGACTCAACCGATCAGACCTAAGTCTGGCTCGACCCACGGCCAGTTCGACCCATGGTCGTGGCTCAGCCACTTTCATGGCGTCTCTTCCTCCTATACGTTTGCCCGCACATAACAGTACCGGCCCAATAGGCCCTTGACTTTGTGCTCTGTATTGTGCTGCCAATGGAGAATTGTTTGCTCTTATCATGTTAGTACCTGTTGTAGTTTTTTATAAGTGTGTTAGATTAGTTTAATACATATTTGCTAGTTCCTGTTTCCTACCTGTAAGTGAAAATGCTTTTTGAGCTTTCCTGTGCAAGAATGAATTAAGCATACTCGTCTTTTAGAAAATGCCTTTTGAGCTTTCCTGTGCAAGAATGAATTAAGCATACTCTTATTCCAGACTAACAATGGCGTTTCTTGCTTCCACAATGTTCTAATGCTCTATGCTATCGGTTGCTTTACCTTGCCTGTCCAGCAAAATTAATAACATTACTGAGGAAAATAATAGAAGATGTGTGAAGGTTCTGATTCATCCGAATATCTATCTGAAGCTGAAGAGGGGGTTCAGGGAGGCGATGATACAGATTTTGAAGATGAGCCAGTACCCCTAGAAATTCAGGTGCTTCATCTGTCTTGACTGGTGTGGGAGTGGGGGGGTCATAGATAGCAATGCAATTCTTTGTCGTGTACATACTTGGCTAACTAGTACACATGCTTACCGCTCTGTATTTTCTGATAACAGCCCCCTGTGCAAACTAGAGTTAGGAAGGTCTGTGCCAAAAGGGCAGAAAGCAGCACTAACATGGCTCCTGGAGAAAGGCAAGCCAAGAGAGTGAGGCCAAGTGCACCAATAGAGGTGTCTCCTGGAGTTTCAACTGAGTCTAAAAGGCAACAAACATCAGCCCAAGCTAAAGATAATGCACAGGGAAAATTGCCTGAAAACAACAGTGCGAATAGGCCTGTTAGCCCTCTGATGGACCAGTCATATCCAGATGATGCGCAAGGTGATGATGAGCGTGAACTAGGTGAAGAGCAGACCAATCGGCAGACCAAGTCTACAAATGAAGGTTGGCTATAGTTATATGACCATTAAGCTTTTCTCACTATTTGGTACAATATTTGATGATTTCTAACAATCTGAATGAATGAAAACTATTTAGTACCTTGGCGAAGAGTCTTGAGGAATCCTACGGCTGCAACCAATGGATTTAAGCTGCCCATCTTTGTTGCTGAGGGGAACAAAAGGCCACATGAACCACTGCAAGCTGCCAAGTTTGCATCAGAGGCTGGTTTAATCATTAGGTCTCAAGTTCCTATCTTCGCACATTGGAAACAATACAAGAAACAGACTGAACATTTTGACAAATTTATGGTTGAGCTAGCTGTAAGTTTCTGTCTACACTATTTTTGTTACATTCAACTCTGATATGCCCTTGTGTAACACTGTAACTTAGTAATGATTTGCATTCACACTGCCAGGCGAGGTTGGGCATTAACACCAATGATAAGCCAACAAAGAAAGCATGTCTCAGTGTATTCAAGTCTGGGGTACGACAGACACGGCACAGGTTGAAGCAAGCTTACTTCAATGGTGTTCCTGATAATGAGATCCGAACGACCTCTCCTGTCCCTTCCATGACTGATGCACAGTGGTGTGAACTTGTCGAATCATGGTCAAGTGACAAGAAGAAGGTATGTGCTACCTAATCACATAGTCTTTCTATTTTCTAATTGTGCCATTTTCTAATGCATATAACTTTTGTAGGAAATCTGTGAGAAGAACAAGAGGAACCGCAGTGAAGTCAAATACCCTCAGGCTACAGGATCTCGCAGCTATGTTGCACAGTTGCACTCATTTGTAAGTGACGGTTGTCTTTTGTGTAATAGTTTGGGAAGTTAGAACCTCATTTCACTTCAATTTCCATACTAATAAAATAGAAGAAGAACAAGAACAAGGATGAGGATTTCGGTGAAGAACTTGATGCAGTGGAAGTCTTCAAGGTCTGCCATACCAGCAGCAAAAGGGGCTTGAGTGACATGGCAAGGGAAGCAATTGTAAGTCCCTGCATATGTCCATTTGCATTCCTTGCAATCAGCTCATGTGCTTGATTGGCATATGAAATTTTATTTTTTCAGCTTGATTCTTTGGGCCATGCTCAGATTTTTTCATTAGCAGTAGACAGTAGCAGTAGCCGCAGGAGTAGCAATAATAACTATTTACAATACATGTTGGGTAACTCATTGACTATGAGGGACTATAATAACACTTATGCTTCTTTTTGGTCCCTCATGGCATAAAAGCAGTAGCAGCATCAAGAAAACACTACAAATGGATAGCTCATTGACTGAACCTATAAATATCATGTTTCTCTGGCTATACCTGTTTTGCATCTTAAATATACCATGTCTTCTTCACTCTAAAGTTTAAAGAGTATTGGATAGTAAAAAGTAATCAGCTAATTACATGTGCCTATTTCCATAAAATACATTGCTTATATTTTTGTATATATTATGTATATGATGCAACCTTTGGTAACTACTAACTAGACCAAATTTGAACTCTGTTTTTTTATGGTTATATGCAATTATTTATGCTTAAGATGTTAACCTACATTCTTGTAGTCACGCAAACAGTTGGAATCTGGAAAATCCATGCATTACTTAGTTTGGGTTAATCATATTATCTTTTTTTCTGTGCTTGTTTATTTATTGGAAATCCAGTCTTCTTCCACTATTGCTATGCTAATATTTAATCCTTGGATTTTGTAGTCTACTATGGAAACTATGCGAGCACAACCTGTCACTGATGGGCAGGCACCAATGTCTAGTGTTGAGGTTATTTCTAAGGTCCTCTCCCATAGTAGCACCAAGACATTTTTGAAGAATGTTGGTATACTGTCAAGCTCTACGATAACAGAGACATCGACTGAGAGCATGCTTCAACAAGAAGTTGGTGCTAAAAAGCAAGGTTTGCAGTCTACTAAGGAAACTATGCGAACACAATCTGTTTCTGATGGGCAAGAACCAATGTCTAGTGTTGAGGCTGTTCCTGAGGTCCTCTCCCATAGCAGCTCCAACATAGCTTTAAAAAATGTTGGTATACCAACAAGCTCCACAAAAACACAGACATCGACAGAGAGTGTGCTTCAACAGGAACTTGTTGCTGAAAAGCAAGGTTCAGCTGCTCTCCGCCAAGAAGTAGAAGAACTGAAGAAGAAACTCGATGTTGTAGAGCAAGCGTGGGCGAAGACTCAAAGGGAGCTTGAGGAGTTCAAGAAGCAACAGCAAAGGCACATGTTGCTCCTTAAGGATGTCTTCTTGAACGGCTTTGGTATGTCTTAGTCATGTGGTTGTGGCTTTATGCGCTTGTAACTCTTGTGGTTACGAACTTCTGCTATGAAACCATGTGGTGAACTTTTGTCATTCTGTTGCTGTAAACTTTATTAGTTAACTTATGTGCTGAGCCTAGTCTTATTTGAAAGCAACTTACAATTTGGAATGAAGAACATATTAAATAGTTACATCTGATAGCTGATGTTTATGTCTCTTATCAAATTCAAGCCTGTGTGTAGCACGGGTTAGACTTGTTCTACTAAATCAGTTTCCAGCCTCAAGCCGTACATGAAGCATAGGGATATGAACTGGCTGCCAAAACCTAGAGTAAAGGATAAAAGGACCATTCGTTAGTGCATCTTTGATTCTGAACAGGAAGAACCAGAAGCTGAAGTTTACACTTCGTTTACTACCTTATGAACTGCAGAACTCCCACACAAAGGTATTATTTACGTACAGAGTTAATAGTGACTGACTTTGACCTAGTATGAAAAAATAGGCCCGAAGAAATTGCAGTTAGAAAAACAGTGGTGACTAGAACACAGCACTCTCTGCTTTCCGGCAGGGACATGAGTGGACTTGGTAAAATTTAAAACTGCAGAGTACAAGCTAAAGGTAGCATCCATAGATCTTGACTTAGAAGGACATCGATTATGATATGGACTAAGAAAACTAGAAGATCAAAATTTAGCATAAAAACCATGTTACTCTGACATAAAAACAAGAAGATGGAAACTTAGCATAAACTTAGTATTGTGATTCATTTCTTGCATTGTTGTTCTATTGTTGGCGCTGAGAGCATGCTTCTGTTACAAGATGATAGTCAATTGTCTAGATTTTTAGATGTATATGGACTAGGCACAAGTAAACTGCAGTTATCACAATGCACAGTTAATACAACTTGGATTCGTTATGAGAATGATTGCTTTTTCAAGGTGAAGTAGAATTATGTCACATTTTGATCGGTCCTAGACGAGGATGCTACTCCTATACGAGCATGTGGTTTCACTGATTGTAGATGGCTGGCAATTTGTATATTGTTGTATACAAATGGCGTGCAAAATTTTGTATATATGATTGGAAAAATTGAGATACTTGAAAAGCATGGGCTGCGAAAACATGTGCATATGATTTTAGTTACTACATTTTGTTATCGTAAGGCACTGGTTATGGTTGCAAAAGTCAAGTAACTACTGCTCAAGCATTGTGTTCAGGAATAACTTTTTTCTTTTTTAATACAAAAGGCATCATCCACAAAGTAAAAATGACCAATTATATTATGACATACATCCAATAAGTAATAATACTTAGCAGTTAGCACTATATGGATTAAAATAAATTCCACTTGTAGAGATTTTTACAATTGCAGAATTACTTCTTGGCTATGTTTTCAAGACGCCTGGACGCTGGATGAACCATGGGACCGTCCAGGGCGATTAATCGACTGGTCGACACTACTAGACCTGGACGCCATGGGACCGTCCAGTACGATTAATCGCGATTAATCGGACGTCTTGAAAACAGGGGTTCAGTTAGGTTGCTCAATGGGCACGGTGCCAATCTCATGGATTTACGGCTGCAGAGTGATTCACGCACCAAAGTTATTGGCGTGGGTCCACTGCAGTAAAATCTAGAACGAGAATCATATATTTTATTTTACGGCTGTGGTGTTTCCTACTACAGAAAAATTACTGTTGGATGGCTCGCCAGAATAAAATTGATGGGGAAAGCTGGCACGTCCGTGGCATGTTGAATAATATTAAACATGCAATGCATAGATTAGCCTAGTTATTCATGAGGAACTAATTTTATAATGGTGCAACCAAACTTAAACTTATTTTAGAGTAGTATTCAAAATGTTTTTTTTTTTGAAAGTGGTGATGAATTGTGTGATTATCCACTTATGTTGATACATATATAGAAGCTCAGAACCGGTGGGTATGAGGTTGCAGCATTTTGTAGTAGTGGAAGGCTATTTGGAATATAGTGAATTTATAGGGTCTGTAGTGATTTTGACGGGGACAAAGGAGGACTCCCTTAATGTAACTAGGGGAGCAAGTAGAATGCCTATATATAGAGAGCAAACACAAACAATATTATGCATGTGAGATAAAGGTATGGTGATAGCTTGGTGGCTAGAGTCATATGGTGTTAGGACTGGGAAGCATAGGGAATTCTTGTGCGCCAAAACTGCACTTCCATGCATCGACTGCTTAAGATCTCCAACACATTTTTTTAGAATCTTGGTATACTGACAACCTCTAAGAAACGATGTCTTCGAGAAGGCCATGCTGGTGAAAAAAGTAAGGCTCAGCTACTCTCCACCAAAGTAGATGATCTGAATGAAGAAGTTTGTTGTAGAGCAAGTGTTGGTGGAGACTCAAAGGGACCTTGAGGAGTTGAAGAAGCAACAGGAAAGGGACATGCTGCTCCTTAAGGATATGTTGAACTTGAACGGCTTTGGTATGTCTTAGTTATGAGATTGATGTGGTTTTCTACGCTAGTAACTCTTGTGGTTATGAACTTCTGCTATGAAATCATGTGGTGACCTTTTGTCATTCTGTTGCTAGAACTTGAGTAGTCAACTTATGTTCTTGTGAACAGAGGCTTATGTGAAAACGACTTACAATTTGGAATGAAAACAGTAATATCTAATGCTTTTGTGTCTTGAATTTCTAACCTGTGCTTAGCATGGGTTGGGCCTATTCTAAACAGTTTCCAGCCTCAAGACATACATGAAGCATAGGGATATGAACTAGCTATCGAAACTAGAGCAAATGACCATTCGTTAGTGCATCTTTTACTCTGAATTGCAAGAACCAGAATATGAAGGTTAATGCTTTGTTTACTACTTATGAAGAACTCCCACAGAAAAGGTATTATATTTACCTACAGAGTTAATAGTGACTGAATTGGACCTTTTACTGTTAGAAAAATAGTGGGTGACTACAACACAGCTTTCTCTGCTTTTTGGCAGTGGCATCAGTGGACTAGGTAAAATTTAAAACAGCATTGTACAAGTTAAAGGTAGCATCTATAGATCTTGACTTAGAAGAACACCGGTTATGATAAAGATTAAGAAAACAAGAAGATCAAAACTTAGCTCGGATTATCTAGGTTTCAGTTTTGTGTTAAATTTGTTAAAAATCTAAATAAATTAAATTCAAACAGCCCATCAAAACCACATTACTCTGGCAGTGGTTAAAGTGCACTGTAAGTATTGTCATTCATTCTATTGTTGGCGCTGGCAGCATGCTTCAGCCACAAGATTATAATTTTTTTCATGATTTTTAGTATATATGTGGACTAGGCACAAGTAAACTGCAGTTAATGCAATGCACAGTTAATAAAACTCGGATTTGTTATGAGTGATTGATTTTCAAGATGAAGTAGAATTATGTGACATTTGGATCAGTCCTATCTCTCTTCTTCCGGCTAGTACTTTTCCCTATCCTAGCTACTCGAAGTTGAAGCCGAGGCATACTTATGCAAAGTGCCTAGACTGATCTAACAAGGCTGCAAATGAACTCAGTCCTACAATATACAGGCACTGCCATGATGACTAGCTGGATCGGAGTACAATATGTAGTGATGAGTAGCTGGATCGCAGTACAATATGTAGTGATCACTACAATATGTAGTGATGACTGAAACTTGCGTCTATAAAAGGCAAGCCCAAAGGGCGTGCTAAGCAGTAGAGGATGAGCACATGGGAAGAGGAAACAAAGACAGGAAACTGGCCCTGGCTTCGGCTCGGCCATATAGGATTGGGAGGCATGAGGAACTGAAATATATCTACGCTCCTACTTCATATGTAGAGGTCACAAAAAATTCGTGGATTGGGCAAGAAAAGAGCCAGGCTGAATTTCTATGTGCTTGTGAGCTAAAAATAATTATGCACTTGTGGGTAGCGTGACTTGGGTTCTATGCATTCAACGAGAGAACCAAACATAAAAGCTGGATTCTTGGTCTCAGCGCGACCAATATTGAGCTCTCTTCAAGAATGCTACCAATTTAACAACAAATATTTCCTCCTGTTTGAGTTCCGAACATGTCATTTGTTAAAATGTTTTTTGTTTGTTTGAAACAATATAAGATGACCAACCGTTTTACTTTCCATTCCTATTCCTATGTTATACCGTGGGAATTAGCAATTATTGGTAGCATTTTGTGCAACCAAAACTTCCTTATTAGCTAGTCAAAATGGTTTATCTTTGAACAGGAAAAACCACAATATAAAGTTTATCTTTCGAAATATGGATGCAGGATGCTTAGGAGTTTCAGACCAAACTTACTTCATAAATTGGGTTAATTCTCTTCTTCTATATCAAACTATAGGAATTCCCTATCCTCTAGAAGTTTCATTCGAAAGGAAACAAGGCCATGCTTTAATTTGGTGACTTAATTTCCACCAGTTTGCCCAAAAACCATGTCAACCGCGCTGGCAATCTGTTGTTCATCTGAAAGCAAAACATTATTGGTGACTCAACCAATCTGTTATACAAATGTCAACCGAACTTAACTTGGAATGTACCATCCAAACCGCACTGGCAACATCTAGCTTCAAGTCTTAAAGAATTGAAGAGTACTGTAATGGCATCATACAATTGGTATTGGCGCTCACTATATATATTAATGACTACATGCATGTTACTACAGAGTGCATGTGCTTTCATAAATCTGTGACTGTGAGGTCCAGTTTTGGATTGTGAACATTCGCGCATGACAAATATAAAGCAAAGTCGGTAGACTTGGGCAGAGCAGTATAGGATTTACAAAAACGAGACAATCCCTGAGCAAATTGCTATGCATGTCTCCCATGAACAATGTTGGATTGGGTGGTATCAAGAATTCAGCTATATTTGTGCCACTCAACGGATGTAGCAGAAGAGAAGATGTTTGAGTTTTCACATCTTATTACCTTGCTCATATATGAGGTGATGGTTCTTCCATCACACTTTCAGCTGCTTGGCAGTGGCAACTGGCAAACTACTAAGATCTTGAGTCTGCAAGGAGATCTTCAATGTGAAGTTTACCAGCAGATGACAAGCACATGAAAACTTTCAGCTGCGTGACTGCAACAATTGGCCGCAAACTATTGAGATCTTGAATCTGCGCTCTATAACTGCAAGGTGATCTTCCATGAAGTTTACAGCACATGAGAAAATAGTATCCTCCCATTTGCCTTTCTTTAGCGTATTATACAGGATAGGTGAGAAAATGAAAGGCAAGAATAATAATTAACTAGTTTATGTGTTAACAAGAATACTTTCGTATGTTAAACCGTTTGGCTATTGCCGATTTTATTTCAGCACAATGTTCCTAGCTACAAACTCAAATTGGTTCAGTGAGCTAGAGTGCAGTGAAAACCATTAAGAGTAACCTTCTATTCCACTAAAACATCAAACTCTAGTCATGCAGAGACAAGAATAAATCTTTAATAAAAAGAGGTAACAATAAAAAAAAAGTAAAAAAGAAGAAGACATCATTCGATTTCAGTGCACACCTCTGGCAGGAAGACACTTTATGAACAAGCAGCAGGTACAGTAATAGACAGCATAATAATTAGAAACCATTTTACATATGCAAATTCAGTACTGAGAGAGCTCCCTTTTCCTGCCAAAAATTGTAAGTCGTTCAGTAATCCAGCTGCTATCACATCTTAAACTTCGGAGGCACAACAGGGCATCAGGTGCTCCAGGTGGAAGATACATTCATGCTCATGCATCGAGCTCTCTCTCTCTCTCTCTCTTTTGGACAACACATCGAGCGTCTCGTTGATATGAACCATTAGAATTTTAACAGTGAGAAATAATAGCATGACATTAAAAGCGACTTCCTATTCTACTAAAACTGTTTGCAGTCTCAAGTAATGTGTGAACAGGAATATAAACTGGCTGACAAAATGAGAGTAAATAAAGGACCATTTGGCAAATGGCAATGCATCCCCAACTAATACAATGATACGCAGCTCTCCTGCATGCTCAAGAAAAAGTGTTCAGCAGCTGCAATACATCAGAGTGATGAGAGTGGAGTGGAGAGGCTATATGAACAAGTGTGCTGTACAACTTGTGTTGGGTGTTAGTTTACGTTTTCTTTAATAGCAGCGCGCCTATACATTTGGTGCTAAAACGCTACGAATTGCTTTATTATCAATAAAGCTGGGGAAAGCTTTTCTTAAAAAGAAGAGTCTCAAATACGATCTGACATAAGAAAACAACAGGATCAAAATTTAGCTTGAGCTATCTTGGTTTTAGGCTTGTGCTAAATCATTCTAAATATGAATTAAGTAAATAGCCAGTCAAAGCCATGTCAGCGAGGTGAATTTAGATTGTGCCAGCTTGTCGATGTTGATGGACATGAAGCTGCAGTCACCTTGAAATTTTGTGTACAAGAATGATTGTTTTTTTCAATGTGAAGAGCATAACTATGTGACATTTTGATCGGTCCTCTCTGCTTTCCGGTAGCTTGCCAGATTCCAGGACTGAGTTAATAACGCTGCAAATGCATCCAATCCTACAACATACAGGCAATGCCATGATGACTAGCTGGATGGAGTACAAGATGCATGTAGTGCAATTCTCTGAGTTGTGATGAATATGCCGGCTGCAGCCTGCAGCAGGGTGCATGTTCGTTTCTTAAATTTGTGATGGCAGGATTAATTGCATCATTGTAAATAGATATCTGCATTTATAAAAGGTGACAAAGAGGCCTAGGGCTCGTTCGGTTAAGTCGTCGGCCAGTGGAGCTTCTATAAATTGAAGTAATGATTCCGGCCAGAATTTTTCTTGTGCTTCACTCCCAAAGAAACGAACGGGCCCTAAAGGGCTTGCTAAGCAGGAGAGAGTAAACACATGGGAAGCAAGACAAAGTCAGGGATGGCCATGGTATATTGCTCAAGCCATATAGGATTGGTGGGCATGCGGAACTCAATTATAGCAATGCGTCAGCAACATACGTAGAGGCTACTACAAATTCATGAATCAGGCAAGAAAAGAGTCAGGCTTATGTTTCACTGTAGCCTGTGGGCATGGGAACTGATAGCCATGGACCCACAAATACAAATTTTGCCACTCTTTCATAGAAAGGGTATTATCTACCCCAAAAAAACTTTGACACAGAGAGACTGTGATTTTGATCTATTATCGAAAAATTAACAGGCCTTGATTTTTGAAATGAGACAAAATTTGCTGTTAGAATCAGTAGGTGATTAAAACGCAGCGATCTGTTTGCTTTCTGGCAGTGGCATCGGTCGACTTGGTAAAATTCAAGACTGTAACTTACAAGTTAAAACATCTAAAATTCTCTTCTTGGTTCCAGCAGTTGAGCCACAGGGTGTTACATTGGATTTTCATGGTTTTTAGTATATCAGGACGACTAGGCGCAACTCCACAAGTGAAGTGTTAGTCTGAACCCACACTCTAGCTGAAGCAGGATTGCAGGAACCGATAAACCTAGATCAGCAATACACAATTAACAAAACTTGAATTTGTTAGCTAGATCTGTGATGTTTAGCGGCCAAGTAGAATTATGTAATATTTTGATCCTTTCCACCAGGTTGCTAAACAAGCATTTTTTTCCTAGCAACTCAAAGCCAGGTCATCATCTGACATTCCATCCACGTTCTTACAATACATCCAACATCCACTGCTACAATGTATGGGAACTGCCATGATGCGTAGTAGGTGGATCCGAGACTACAATACAAAATGCGATTATATTAGTTGTGATGACATGATGCTGCAAAGTGCATTCTCTTTTCTTAAATTTTGGACAACACGATTGCATCATTAAATAAATAGAACAAACTAAATATGTCAGTGACTATAAAAGGTAATAAAGAGGCCCAAAGGGCGTGCTAAGCAGCAGAGGGGTTAAGGATATTGGAAGAGGAAATAGAATGGGGATGGCATTTCGTTTCTGCAAATGTGAGGCTTATGACTTAAGCCAATAGGATTGGCAGGCAGGAGGAAATCAATTATATCTGTCCTTCAATGAGTTTGTGGATCACGACCGAAAAAACCTAGCATCACATTGGTGCTTGGTAATGCTTCAATTGCATTGTGTTATCCTTTACCAGGATTTAGTATATATGTGGACTAGGCGCTAGTAAACATTTTTTTTGGCAAAAAGGAAGATATAGTAAGCATCAACACAGTACATCCTCCCCTATTACAAACTAAACTCCAAAGAAAAAGAAAATTACTTGAGTCCTCAGGATCCAATCTCATCTTCCTCGTCTCCGATGTCCAGTTTGCCATCAACACCACCACGACGATCCAATTCCACCTTTGCTTCCACCAAGGAATACTAAACATTGAAAAAGCTGCATCACCCATCACCCAGAACACCAAACGAATCAATTCCGTTGAAAGAAAATCGGACAACCCCTTGGCAAAAGGAAAGAGGAAAGGAAAATTCGCCGCCGTCAGCCCAGAAGAAACGTTCAACGCCACCAGGAAACCCAACAACGAGGAAGAGCCACAAACCCATGAGGATGACCGAAGAGGTCACATACCTGACGCTGATTATTCGCCGACACAGAAGCACACAACATCTGCCGGTACCCAGGAACTTTATTTGTCTTGCCGGTGGTGACACCACCACCGGAACCCTAAACTCCATCACCGATGACAATGATGAGTAACCCTAATCTACTAGACTCCACCCTAGCAGCAACAACGAGCCCGGATGTCGATCCACCCCGGCGTCCAAGAGGCCGTTAGAGGGGAGGGGCCGGTCAAATCGACGCCGACAGCGAAGATGCCCTAGTCACCCGCTAGCGGAGTCTCGAACTTGACCTATCAGATCATTCAATTTTAGGCGCTACTAGTAAACTGCAGTTAATACAATGCAGAGTCAATACAACTTGGACTTTTTTTAGGAAACTGGAGGGGCCGAGGCGGTGAGGCCCCTGCAGGGAATTTTATTAAACAAAAGGAGTTCGAAAGAACAAGTACAAACAACTGACTTGTTATGAGAATGGTTGATTTTTCAAGTTGAAATAGAATTATGTGATATAATCGGTTCTCTCTGCTTTCCGCTAGTTTGCTAGATGCCAGAACTGAATTAGCAACACTGCAAATGCATCGAGTCCTACAACATACACAGGCACTGCCATGATGACTAGCTGCATCAGAGTACAACATGTGGAATTCTATGAGTTGTGATGAATATGCCTGCTGCAGTTTTGCATGTTCGTTTCTTAAATTTGGGATGGTAGGATTGCATCATATAAGAGGACAAATATATCTGCGTCTATAAAAGGCTACAATGAGGCCTGAAGGGCATGCTAAGCAGTAGAGAGTGAAAACATGAGAAGCTGAGACAAACAAGGGGATGGCTGTGGCAGCTCAAGCCATATTGGATTGGTGGGCATGTGGAACTCAATTATAAGAATGCCTCTGTAACCTAGCTAGAGGGTACTACAAATTCGTGGATCACGCAAGAAAAGAGTCTGGCTACATTTCTACATGCTCTTGAGCCAAACAAGATTGTGGGCGTGGTTGCATAGTGAACGGATACTTGGGCGATGGCCTGTTAACACCTGTAAGCAAGTTCTAGGCAGCATCAAGGTCTCTAGATGGAATCAAACATAAGGCTGGATTCTTAAGCCCAACGTGACCAATGTTGAGCTCTCTTGAAGAATGCTTAGCAGGAAGAGGTTCAGAAGGCCCAGAGCAATGATAGCCACGAACCCAGGATATAAATTTTACACTTCGTTTATTACAACATGAGCTGCAGAACTTTCACAGAAATGGTGTTATCTACCGGAAAAAAAAGTGACCCAGACTCTGATTTTGACATGTGAGGGAAGTTGCTGCTAGAATCAGTGAGTGGCTGAAACACAACACTCTCTTTGCTTTTAGTAAAATTCAAGACTGCAAATTACAAGTCAAAACATCTAAAATTCTCTTGTTGGTGCCACCACTTGAGCCACAAGGTGTTGCATTCGATTTTCATGGTTTTTAGTATACATCAGGACTAAGCGCAATCGCCCAAGTAAATGTTAGTCTCAAACCACACTCTGGCTGAAGCAGGAAACGATATACCTAGACGAGCAAAACACGAGTAATACAACTTCAATTTGTTTTAGAATCTATGATATTTGGTGGCAAGGTCGAAATATGTAATACTTATATCCTTTAATTTCCACCAGTTTGCCAAACAAGCATTTTTTTTTCTAGGTACTCGAAGCCAGGTCTTCAACTAACATTCAGCATCCACGTCCAAATGCATCCAACATTCAGTCCTACAATATATATAGGAACTGCCATGATGCGTAGTAGGTGGATCCGAGTACAATACATAGTGTAATTAATGTTGGGAGAAAAAAAAGGTGCTGCAAAGTACAGTTTCTTTTCTTAAATTTTGGACGACATGATTGTATCACTAAATAAATAGAACAAATACGTCTTTATGACTACAAAAGGTAACAAAGAGGCCAAAGGGCGTGCTAAGCAGCAGAGGGGTAAAAGGATTGGAAGCGGAGATAGAATGGGGATGGCATTTCGCCTTCAGGAATGTGAGGCTTATGGTTCAAGCCATATAGGATTGCTAGGCACAAGGAACTCAATTATATTTGTCCTTCAATGAGTTGTAGATCAGGACCAAAATAGTTTAGCATAATAGTGGTGCCATAGGCTATAAGCCTCATGCTCGGCTCCTTCATCCATCAGAGAGGCGGCAAGCGGAGAAACCTATGGGGAGTCGATGGTAATGGCTCACAGTAGCATTGTGTTATCCTTTACCAGCTTTGTGGATGCGACATTGAATAAAGTCACCCCTGCTAATTAAAAAAAGGTAGAAAGATAAAATAATGCAAACACAGTAACATTAATTACAGTAATTAGCATTATATATGCAGGCATGAGGAACTCAATTATATCCACCATCAGCAAATCTGTGGATCAAATCCAAAATAGTATGGACGAATAGTGATGCCGTAGTGTATTTCCATAGGCTATAAGCCTCTGATTTTTCCAGTCACCTCTAGTGCCATAGGGAAAAAAAAAGGAGAGGAGGTAAAATAATGTAAACACTCTAACGAGTGAATGAACTCCTCAAGTGGCCCTTGCCTTGCTTCCTTGTGGGCAACAACAGCTCACTGCTCTCCTACAGATGTAGGCACACACGACACGACGGTGCAGCAGTATGTGTATGCAATGCACGGAGCATACTTGCACACGAGTATGATAGATGAATGATGATTTCATATTGGAGTGTGGGCTGGGTGTCGCTGCAGGCTAAGTTGATTTGTAATATAATCGATCAACGTATGATCATGAATTTTGTGAATTGTTTATTTCCATTTCTGATTGCACCACTGTATGCATTCATTAAGATGAGATCCATAAAAATTATTTGTACCAATATACATATATGAAGTATGTTGATAGATTTACATGTAAGTTTCTATACAAAAGTAAATATGCATACAACGTAAGTTACTTGTCTATAAAACAGAGGCATCATGGGTTGAACTGTGACAACAGAGGGGCAGCGGAATAATCAAATTAGCAAACTAATATCTCACAAGCATATCACCGAACACCTTGTGTGCATAAACTGAAACAGCCCCTAGACATGAGTCTGACCATCAACAGGCTGTCCAATAATTCAACAATAATATACTTGCAATAATCAGTTCACTAGAATACCAATCCCCATCATCTAAACCAACATATCAAAGAACACAATATTCATCAATATTCATCGCGTATCAGCATGCCCAAATAATCAACCACTTCACATATGGAGCAATAGCAAGCAAGATGGTGACTTAATCAACACATATGGCAAGAGAAATACCAAATCAAGAGGAGACACCAAGATTTACGTGGAAACCCCTTGCGGGAAAAACCACGGGCGATGGGGAGACAATCCACTATGAGATGAACCAATACATGAGGTGGGAGCCAACAAATGAGGGGAGGCTCCAAATCCCCCAAGAATCTCTCTCTTTTGGTGGTGGATTTGGTGGATCAAAGCTCCCTCTCTCTCAATCTCCCTAACCCTAACTCTCTCTATTCCTCTCTGTTCTTTCTCTCAACACAGGAAGAAGCAAATGAGTTCACTATACTAGGGAGAAGGGGAGCACGATGGCCTTTGGGCTGGTTTGGGAAAATTGTTAAAGAGTCCCTCAAGTTTCTAAGTTGTTACAAACAAGTCCAATCCCAATAATTGGTGCTGCACACTCACAATTCTTCACCTCAGCGACAATTGAGCTATATATCAAATACATCAAGCTTCATGATGCCAAATGCCCAATCTTCAAATGCTTCACCTTTAATGGACAAATCAACAAGTAAAAACTCACTGCCGCCAAAACTCCACATGGAGCTAACTTGAGCAAGAACGAATACGAACCAAGTTCAAGCAATGCTCAAACTTGGCCTTCGGGACCACCTTGGTTAACATATCAGTTATCCTTTGTCTTTTTTGTGCCAATTTTCTCAACATACAAATCCTTCTTCTTCACATGATGTCGGATAAAGAAATTGCACATCAATGTGCTTGGTTCTCTCATGAAACTTTTCATCTTTTGCAAGGTGAATCACACTTTGATTATCACAAAAACAACACGATCAACTTGCTCAATGCCCAAATCACCAAGAAAACCATGCAACCAAATAGCCTCCTTCATGGACGAATGACATAAACTCGCCTTAGTGGTTGACAAAGCAAGCATATGCTGCAAGGTAGCTTTCCATTAACACAAGATCCACAAAGTGCCATAACACATAACCAAAGGAGGGAGCACCTCCCATCAAGATCCCCAAAGAAAAATCGTAATCAATAACCAATAACTTGTCCCGGACTTATTGCCCTTTGATCAAACATCAAACCATATTTGCTTGTGCCTCGAAGATACACGAGGATCCACTGCTCTCCTTCCAATGTTGTTTGCCCGGCTTTGACATAAAAAACGACTCACAAGACTAACTGCATGTGCAATGTCCTACGTGTGCAAACCATAGCATACATCAAACACCAACAACACAAGCATAAGGAACTCTAGACATGTACCTTTCCTCCTCAATATCCAATGGCCCCGATGAAGTAGACAACTTGAAATGTGCTGCCAATGGGGTACAAACGATCAACATGTGAAACCGATTCAAAACCTTCTCAATATAGTCACTTTGAGAGAGCCAAAGTTTCCCATTTGACTGTCACACGAATATCCATACCCAACAACCTCTTGGCTGCACCCAAATCCTTCATCTCAAACTCACTTTTGAGCATGGTCTTTGTTTTATCAACAACAGACTTGCTTTTTCCTGCAATAAGGATGTCATCAACATAAAGCAACATGTACACCCTTGAACCATCTGTCTTTGAAACACACAAGCATCATATGAACTTCTTTCAAAACCATGGCTAGTGACATAAGAATTGAAACGATGGTACCATTGCCTTGGAGATTGCTTCAAGCCATATAATGACTTCTTGAGCAAAAAAACGTGGTTTTCTTTGCCTTCAACCACATAGCCTTCTGGTTGTGACATATAGATCTTCTCCTCAAGCTCACCATGAAGAAACGAGTCTTCACATCCATTTGCTCTAATTCCAAATCATATAGAGCAACCAAAGCTAGCAATGCACAATGGAAGTGTGCTTCACAACTAGAGAAAATACCTCATGGTAATCAATTCCCTCTTTACACTAGCCCTTCCCAATCTAGCTTTGTACCTTGGAGCAACATCTAGAGAAGCATCTTTGAGCTTAAACACCCATTTACAACCAATAATTTTATCGGCAATACAAATCCCAAGTTTCATTCTTATGCAATGATTCCATTTCCTCTCACATAGCCGGACCCAACTAGCTTCAAGAGGATGGTGATTGCCTCTTTGTAAGTGCTAGGCTCATCATGAATGAGATCCTACCAAATTAAGCGAAAGAAGCGAACCTCTACCTTTCTCTCTTGGTGTGACCCAATCTCCATAGCGTGGTGGTTTCCTTTGTCTCTCGGGGGCGATGTGCTATAGGAAAACCAGCCTCTGATCCACCTGAATCTGTATCCACTAACCGACTATCACCGGGCTAACTCTTGATATGCCTCATCAAATCACCATGAACACCATCTGCAGGTGGTGGTTTTTCTTTGGTGGATCAAAGCTCCCGTAGTAGACTCTCCTTTGGAGTCTCCACCTCAAATGTTACCCTCTCTATTCCTCGCTCGCCTCTTTCTCACCACGGGAAGAAGCTCCAAATGGAAGCCTCTCCCAACTGACGACAAGCTGGAGTAACGATCGCCATCTCATCAAAGGTCACATCTCTACGGCGATCACTTTAGCCTTTGTTCTTTACACCACAAACGATACCCCTTAACTCCATCACCATAACCAAGGAAGACACACTTCAATGCTCGAGGTTCTAACTTGTTCACGGCAAATATGAGCATATACAACCAAATACCCTCAAGTGATCATAATGAGGTGGCTTGCCGGACCATACCTCCTCAAATGTCTTACAATCAATAGGACAATGGCAACGATTAACCAAATAGCAAGCTGTGGTAAGCTTCTCCCAAAGACTGGGTAACCCCGCATGAGAGAGCATGCAATGAGTTCTCTCCAAGTTCAAGCAATCATACGTTCGCTACTCCATTCATTTGTGGAGTACCAACTGTGGTGTTATGTCGAATTATGTCGGCGTCCGATAATTATTAAACTCTCGAAAGCGTTGTTCGGTGCCATTGTGATCTCAAATATTTGACCTTTCTTTCTGTTTGTGTTTCCACCATGGCCTTCCACTGACGGAAACGAGCAAATGTCTCATCTTTGGACTTTAAGATGTAGACCCAAACCTTCCTGCTAAAATCATCAACAAAGTTTTTTATGAACCGAAAAAAATGTGACACATAGACTGAATCACACTTTTGTGAAGTGTCACTAGGGGAAACAACACCACCAATTATATTTCATTGGCCCCAAATAGATTCTGATTTAGACCTAGTACCGAAAAATTAACACCCAGACTCTGATCAGTGAGTGGCTAAAACGCAGCACTCTGCTTTCCGGCAGGGGCATGGGTCGACTTGGTAAAATTCAAGATTGCAAATTACAAGTTGAAACATCTAAATTCTCTTGTTGGTGCCACCACTTGAGCCACAAGGTTTTACATTCGATTCTCATGGTTTTCAGGATATATTAGCACTAGGCGCAACCACACAAGTAAATGTTAGCATGAAACCATACTCTGACTGAAGCAGGAAACGATAAACCTAGATGAGCAATACACAATTAATACAACTTGAATTTGGTTTGAGAATCTATGATATTTGATGGCGAGATAGAATTATGTAATACTTCCATCCTTTCCAACAGTTTGCCAAACAAGCATTTGTTTTTAGCTGCTCGGAGCCATGTCTTCATCAAACATTCAGCATCCAGGTCAAAGTGCATCCAACATCCACTCCAACAATATATAGGAACTGCCATGATGCGTAGTAGGTGGATCCGAGTACAATACGTAGTGTAATTAATGAGTTGTGATGACTACATGGTGCTGCAAAGTGCATTTTCTTTTCTTAAATTTTGGACTACATGATTGCATTGTTAAATAAATAGAACAAATATATCTATATATGACTATAAAAGGTAACAAAGAGGCCAAAGGGCGTGCTAAGCACCAGAAGGGTAAAAGGATTGGAAGCGGAGATAGAATGGGGATGGCATCTCGCCTTCAGAAATGTGAGGCTTATGGATTAAGCCATATAGGATTGGTAGGCACGAGGAAATCAATTATATCTGTCCTTCAACACTTTTGTGGATCAGGACCAAAAAAGTTCACCAGAGGTCCAGAATAGTGGCTCCATGGGCTATAATCCTCATGTCTGGGGCAAGCGGAGAAGCCTATGGGTAGTCCATCGTAATGGCTCACAGTAGCATTGTGTTATCCTTTACGAGCTTTGTGGATACAACATTCAAATAAAGTCACCCTTTTTTAAAAGAAGAAAAGATAAAATATATATCTATTTAGTAGGTTTGTATATAGGACTGGCGAGCATGAGGAACTCAATTATATCCGCGCCATCAGCAAAACTGTGGATCAAATCCAAAATATTAGGGAAGAATAGTGATGCCGTAGTGTATAGGCTATAAGCTTCTGATTTTCCAGTCACGTCTAGTGCCGTAGGGAAAAAAGAGAGGAGATAAAATAATGCAAACACTACTGTGACGAGTGAAGTGAACTCCTCAGGTGGTGCTTTGCCTTGCTTCTTCAACAGGAGACTCACTGGTCTCCTGCAGCTGCAGGCACACATGTATGACACGACGGTGCAGCAGTACGTGTATGCAATGCACGCAACAACTTGCACACGAGTATGATAGATGAAAAGGTTTTGGTTCTAAATGGTTGAGGTGGATGGCTGACATTTTCAATTCTGGAACTTCTGTTGTTCTTCTAAATGGTGTCCCGGGTAAAACTATTTATTGTAAAAGGGGGGTTAGACAGGGGGACCCCCTTTCCCCTCTCCTGTTAATAATCAACTTTTTGCTTCTATGATTAACAAGGCCAAGGACATGGGGCTGCTGAATCTGCCAATTCCACTTGAGTGCTCCAAAGACTTCCCTGTGATCCAGTATGCTGATGATACCCTGATCATTGTTGAAGGTGACACTAAATAGCTTTTCTTCTTAAAAACCTTGCTTAATAGCTTCTCGCTTGCCCTTTGGACTCGAGTAAATTTCAACAAGTCTATGATGGTCCCAATAAATGATTCCATTTCCTCTGGCTCAAACACCTTCTTTGCCACCTTTGGTTGTTCTATTGGCGAGTCTCCCCTTTACCTATCTCGGTTTACCCCTCTCCATTGATGGAATTCAGAATTCATGCCTCCGGTGCTGAAAGAAGAATAGGGGGCATCTCAACTTTTCTCACTACTACAAAAAGCCTACTAAGAGGGTGGTCGCCATTTTGATTAAAGTTTCATACTTTGTCCACCCCTAATGTGACGAATCCGGCACGGGACAAACCGCCCTCTGAGGTCACATTAGGGGCGGGCGGATCCACTAGCCCTAATGTATCAAGGGCTCCCCTAATGTAACTTGGTCAAATTTGGTCCAACAAAGCATTAAATCTCGTTTAATTAAAAACTTTTGAATACAAATATGTTAGACCTCATGGAGATCTACAATATTTATATGTTTTATTTTTGTTTTGAGAATGTGTTAGTCAAAGTAGTGCCCCTAATGTTTGTTAGGGGTGTTTGTATATAGAGCCCTAATGTAACTTGGTCAAACTTGGTCAAAAAGCACTAAATCATTTCAAATTGAAAAAAATTTGAATAGAAGCATGTTAGATCTCATGGAGAACTAAAATATTTATATGGTCGTTTTTGCTTTTGAGAAAGTGTTATTCAAAGTAGCGGCAAGGCATCATTAGTTTGAAATTTGAAAGTTTGACTTGGTTAAATCTCTCATCAAAACGAAGCACTAAATGACCTAAAATGAAAAAAAAAAAACTCTTGTTTGTGACTTTTCAAATTGAGAACATCTTGGGCTCCATCACCGATGATAGATTGTTGAGGTGATGATAGTTGGTAAATTCTAAATTAAAAACCATTTAGAGCTAGGAAAACTAAAAACCCCACTATAAATAATTTAAATTGAAATCCAAATATGTCATAATTTGTAACCATATTTTATTATTATTTCTTAATTTGTAACCCAAATTCCTCCGTTATGAAACTTTGTAGTTGACCACTTTTTAGTTTGAAATCATTTAGTCATGCAAAAGTCGTGTTCAAATGTCTTAAATTTGAAATTTGAATTTTGTAAATGACCTCGGATGGAAGAACTTCCTACATATGAAATGTAGATCGTTATGAAATTTTGTAGTTGACCACTTTTTACTTTGAAATCATCTAGGCATGCAAAAGTTGTGTTGAAATGTCTCAAATTTGAAATTCAAATTTCCGATTCGGATAAAAAAACTTTGTACATATGAAATGTAGATCTTAAAAGTTATGAAACTTTGTAGTTGACCACTTTTTAGTTTGAATCCATTTAGGGCCTCAAATAGTCAATTTAACCTCTTTGTATAATATGTGGGGGCCAATGAGATATGGACAAATATTTGACCTTTCTTTTACCACCATGGCCTTCCAAAAATCGCGACTTGCGAACGAGACGAGCAAAAAATATAAATGTTTTGGTATTTTTAAAATCTCTCAAAAACATTTATGAAACAATATTTTTCAACAAATTTTTATAAACCATATTTTTTGTTTTACATTTTTGAAGCCTGACGGGGTGCTCCCCGAAACAATATCATTTAATCTCTCAAAGACTTTAGTCACAATTTTTTTATTAAATGAAAGCTAACTACAGGGGTGGCTCCCCTGAAACCGCCCCCCTAACCAAACCTAGGGTTTGGTATATATCATGTGCCCGCGCGGGGTGGCCAAAATTGGCTAAGTCCTGGGCGCTTTCTTACTGAACGACGCCGTCAGGCTGTCAAATTCTCCCGTCGCCGCCGCCGTCTCCCCATCGCCGTTTCCCGTCCCCGCCGGCCGGAAAATTCAAGCCTGTCTCCGGGAGGGCCGCCGCCTCGCCGTCCTCGTGCCTTCCTTCCCCCCCGCCCGTCCCTTCTCCACGCGAGGGCCGCCGCGGCCGCCTGCCGTCTCTGGGAACCGCCGCCTCGTCCCTTCTCTCATCCGGGCGGCCGCCTCCCCCTCCCTTCCGAGCCGGCGCCGCCCCCGTCTTCCTTCCACGCCGGCCGCCACCGTCTCCGCCTTCCCATGGGTGGATCCGCCAGGGATCCCCGCCTTCCCACTGGCCCCGCCTTCCCCGTGCTTGGGTTCTGTCGTTCCCTCTGCAGGTGATAAAATGCCTGTGATTTTGGATGAAATGCCTGTGATTTTGGATGAAATGCCTGTGATTTTGGATGAAATGCAATGATGCCTGTGAGTTTGGATGAAATACAACCATGATGAAATTGATGCCTGTGATTTTGGATGGATTTTTTGATAAATTTTGAGCATGCCACTGCCTGTGATGCACATTGGATAGTTGTCTTCCATCACATTTTGATACAAGTATTTGAGCAAACCAGCATTTGATTTTGATACAAGTATTTGGCAAGTATTTCATTCAAATCATTTAATTCCCACTGTACAGATGAACTATTCATAGTCCAAACTGCTTGCTAATTTCAATATATATTCATATTTCCATATGCCAATATTGGAGCCACTCCCTGTTATTTGATATATAATTGTCCTGCTGTAGAATTCTGCTTTTGATATGGAACTTCAAATGGTGCTTTTCATATAACTTCAAATGCTTTTGATTTAAATGTACCTGTTGATTTTTTTGTTAACATATATGGCACAAATATATCTTAGGATTTGTGTTAGAATTCTCAAATTTGTCTTGGCTGCATTACTTTACATGGGTAAATGTCCTGCTGCTCTGCAAACAAACATGGAGCTGTCTTGCTGTCTTGCTGCTGCATTCCTATTTTTCAGCAATTTTGGTATCAAACATGGAGCTGTCTTGCTGCTGCATTACTTTACAAAATGCAATGATCTTTTATATACTTGTGAAAATATGTGAAAGGCAGTGGCATTGATGCAAACCTTTTAAGCTGTCCTTCAACATGATTTTTGTGCCTCAGGAACAAACTAGGATGGCTTTATAAGCAACCAGTTTGGAATGGATAAAATGACAAGGGGAAAAAGAATCCAATTTGGCTCCATGGGCTATAATGAAGCATGTCTGGGGGCCTCTAAGCCTATGGGTAGTCCATCGTTTTGGCTCACAGTAGCATTGACATTATCCAAATCTTTTCCTTCTATTAGATTAGATATAAAATTCAAAAGAGAGCCTTTGCATCAAAAAGCCTTTTTAAAAGAAGAAAAGAGTAAAATATAGTTCATCGATTTAGTAGGTTTGTATGCAATGGGTACAATTGATCCGTTCAAGGAGGATGATGGTGAGGGCGGTGGTGAAAACGATGGTGGCGACTCAAAATATTATGATGGCGGTGATGATAGTGAGTGTATGTAAGGCCCCGGGATCCTTTCCCACGTGAACCCGGGCATTCCAGTCACGTCTAGTGCCGTAAGGACTTTGACCCGAGAAGATGAGGTTGAGACAAAGCCTTAACAACCACTGTGGAGACATAATCCAAGAAGGAAGGATAAGTTGCACGTCAAAACACTTTCCTATGACTTATTTCACAGGAGACTCACTGCATAATCCTGCAATTACATTACCTAACAATTTTATATATATCAAAGCGACCACCGAAGTGTACATTGTGGATATTATGTATGCAATGATGAGTGACACCCGAACTTGATACATGCTCAAGGTTCTCTTCTTTCTCTCTCTTTATATATCTATGCTCACAATGTTCCTATATATATATGCTCAACTCCTTTCTTATATTGGTGATTGTGTAGGTCGAAACTATTCATTGGGAAAAGTGGTGACCCTTACAAAGATGACCATCTCTTGGATTTCGTCGGTAGCCTTTGTGAATTTATATTAGATCAAATTATATATCACAAAGGTAGCTTCATCGACATGGGGCTGTTGAAACAATCCAAAGTATCAACATCTTCGTGAGTTGGAAAGGCTAAGCCTAGGGCTTTGACTCAACTTATCTTTGGGAAATATGTATGATGGAAAATTATGAACTTTATGTGAACTTTGTGACTTGTATGATGGGAAATTGTGGAATTTATGACTTTATGTGAATTGTATTAATACATTTATGTCAAACTTATGTTGATGTGACTTTATGTAAACTTATGTTGAAATATGTGAGTTTTGAATGGTCCCAATATATGTTTATTTGAAGTATGGACATATTATGGCAATTATAAATTATTTCTGCCACCTATATGTATATATATATTTATATATATTTAATTCTCTTTTAAGCTATCTCGGTTTTGGAGTAAACCACCCCTAATCTTTGTCCCCCATTAGGGGTGGTGCCAAGGAACCGCCCCTAATGTCGTTCATTAGCCTCTACAAGCGGTCAGCCTGATGTGGTCACATTAGGGCGGTATGAAATGTGAAACCACATTAGAATTAGGGGTGGTCAAGGAACCACCCCTAATCCCCTCATGCCTTTTACGGTGAGTAGTGTCTAAACCAAGCTAGTAGGTTGGAGCTTACTAATGCTGTCTTCTCTGCTCTCCCTACTTTTTTTATGTGTACTCTTGCTCTGCCCAAGGGTATCATCAAAAATGTGGACAAAAATAGAAGGTTTTGTTTATGGAGAGGTGCTGAGTCAAATGCCAACACTATGCCCAAGGCTGCTTGGAAAATGTCATGCCTACCAAAAATTGAGGGAGGCCTGGGAATCATTGATCTTGAAAAGCAGAATAAAGCCCTCTTGATGAAACACCTCCATATTTTTCAATCAGGAGGATATACCTTGGGTCCATATTGTTTGGGAGAAACATTATAAAAATGGGAAACTGCCAAGTCATATTAAAAGGGGGTCCTTTTGGTGGAGAGACATTCTCAAACTTCTTCCAGAATTCAAAAGCTTGGCTAGACCCATTGCAAATTGTGGGGATTCTATTCTGTTCTGGCATGATTCTTGGTCTGACACACCTCTAGAGACTTCTCTTCCTGAAGTGTATTCCTTTGCTTGTCGCAAGAATGCTTGCCTTCAAAGAGTTCTGGAGCAGCCTGATCCCTCAGTCCTTTTTCAGTTACCACTCTCTGAAGTGGCCTATTTGAAAAGGCAAAACCTAGAGGATTTGATAAACTCTTTTTAGGCTAATGATACTAAAGATGTTTGGAATTATACTTGGGGCTCTAGCAAGTTCTCCTCTTCAAAGGTGTACAAACAGCTGGTAGGCAGCCATGATGCTCATTCTTCTTTCAAGTGGCTATGGAAGTCTTTTTGTCAGCCAAAACACAAGGTCTTCTTTTGGTTGCTGATGAAGGATAGATTAAGCACAAGAAACATTTTGAAAAGAAGGGGTATGCATTTAGATGACTTCTCCTGTGTTTTCTGCAACAGTCTTTCTGAAGAAACTGTTTGCCATTTGTTCCTGGAATGCCCCTTCTCGGCCATGTGTTGGAACTGGATCAATGTTCAATTCTCGGTTGGAGTTTCTTTTCCTGAGGTTAATGACCATCTCAAAGTGGAGCTTGGGTCACCATTTTTCATGAATGCAGTAATCCTCTTCTGCTAGGCGATCTGGATGGTCAGGAATGGGCTGATTTTCAATGGAGTCCAGCCATCCCTCTTGGAATGTCAGCGAGTTTTCATCAAGGAGCTGGCTTTGCTGAAGCATCGAGTTAAAGCTTCAAATCTATCTCAGTTTACCCAATGGAGCCACAACATTTCTCGAGACAGCAGATTAGTTTTTATTTTCTTTGTTTCCTTTTTTGTGTCCTGAACACTTTTGGTGACTGTTCTTGTTTAATGTTCTTGTTTTTTTTTTTTTCGGTTTTCTGATTAATAAAGTACTGTAGGGGCCTTGGCCCCTCCAGATTTCTCAAAAAAAAAAAAAAAAATTGAGTGTGCGCTGGGTGTCGCTGCAAGCTAAGCTTTCTTTTGTAATATAATAATCGATCAACGTATATGATCATGTATTTTTGTGAATTATTTATTTCCATTTCTGATTGCACCACTATATGCATTCACTATGATGAGATCCATAAAAATTATTGTGTACCAATATACATATATAATATGTTGATAGATTTACATGCAAGTTGCTATACAAAAGTAAATATGCATACAACGTAAGTTACTTTGTCTATAAAACTTAAACATAAGCATGATGGGTTTTATAGTGAAAGGGATACTATAAATGGTTTGCCTGTTACCACCTCTCACTACTACAAAGACTTTGTTTAACCCCGGTTCTCCATAGTGTAAATTGAACCGGGGATACGCATCCGTGGCTAAAAATCGTTCCATCAAAATACGCACCGAACTAAAGCTCGTAATACCAACCGAGATTCCCTTGAGGCCCAGGCCCGTGCCCGTGCCCAGCCCGGACCAGCAGATTTAGTCTCGGTTGGTGTTATCAACTGGGATTAACTATCTCTCTGTTTTTTTTTTTTTTTTTGGTTTCTTTTAATTTCCTGATTTATTTTGCTTTTTAATTTGGTTTTTTTCGAATACGATTCTACACTACAAATGATATACGCATTTAGGGAAGTTTTGGTTCGATCCATGCACATAAATAAAAGTATGAAACTAAAGTATATACATTAATATATATCTATATTATATATCAAAAGCGGGCATATCTTGTTATTCATTGTCATGATGCCACATATATTTGGAGCCGATTACAAGTTCATCGTGATACACCATGCCAAATCCGGACCCGATTACAAAAGTTCAAATCATCTAGAACTCTAACGATTTGAAACCCATATTTCATTGGGGTCATAGTAGAACTCGCAGCATTTTGGGGTGGATTCAGTTCAACTTATAATTACCGGGAGAACTCGCACGGAAATTTGATTAAACTAGAAAAAGTACCAAACCAATGCAAAAAATTCTCAAACTTGGCGGTTCCTACACACAGGCCATGTGAAAGCGTGGGAAAAAGTTTGGGGCCAAAACCACACTAGAATACGCATGAACCTCCGAATCATGGAAAACGCAAATGTGTAATAAACAAAAACGTATTTTGCATAAGAGAAAACCAAAACTACGAATTCAAATTCTGAAAACGTAATTCTATATTACTCTAAGGATGTTGGTCGGAATATAATAAAATCTTGGGGTCCTTTTGTGCAAAAGTGATGTTGCCTCACAAAAAAAATATTTAGTCCCGGTCGGATATTCCAACCTAGACTAAAGCTGCTCGTTTGGGCCTGGGCTTGGACCCAACCCTAAATCTTTAATCCCAGTCCTACTCTCAGACCGGGATTAAAAGTTTAAGAATACAAACCGGGACTAAATGTCTTATTTTGGTCCAGGTTGTTGGCTAGAACTGGGACTAAAGGTTTCCTCCAGATGAAAACTGTCTCGGACACTGTTCCTCCAAGAGCTTTACTCCCGGTTGGTACTTCCAACCATGACAAATATGAACTTTAGTCCCGGTTCAAAATGAGAAGCTCGCCTCTAGTGTAAAACGCATCTGGGACAAAACAACGTCTTTGTAGTACTGTTTTCTTGCCAGCAGTAGCATATGAGTGATCAGTGGACTTGGTAAAATTCAAAACTGCAAACTCAAGTAACATCTACAGATCTTGGCTTAAAGGATCATCAAAAACAGGAAGGTCAAAACTGAAAATTATAATATGGACTAAGAAAGCGTACATGAAGGTCAAATTAAGCTTAGCTCGAATTATCTTGAATTTGAGTTTGTGTTAAGTTTGTCTGAGTTTGAATTAAGTTCAAAAAGATCATCAACCACAAATCAACTTTGGTTGTGGTCGAACGAACTGCACTGTAAGTTTGAGATATCTTTCTTATATATGCTACTCTTGTTGGTGCCGGCAGCATGCTTGAACCAAAAATGGGTAATTTACTTGTGCTGTTGTTCTCTTTTTGTTGGTGCGATCATAATGCTACAGCCACGAGAGATGATTTGTAGCCTTACACATCCTTACAAATGCATAGCCATACAATATATATAGGTAATATACTGGCTACCATGATGCAAAATACTTGCGTAGAAGGTAGATAGGAGTTGGAGTTCAATACTAGTGTGATTATATGAGTTGTGATGACTACACACTGCTATGAAGTGCATGTGCTCTTCTTAAATTTGGGGCTACACTATTGTAAGATTAGGTAGAACAAATATATCTGCGACTATAAAAGGCAACAAAGAGGCCCAAAGGCGTGCTATGCAGCAGAGATCAAGTAGAGGTATGTAAGGACATGGGACGAGCCAACGAGGGAGATGAAGATGGAATTGCTCAGGCCGTATAGGTTAGGATTGGCAGGCACTGGGAACTCCATTATATCTAAACTGTTGATTCTTACCAATTTACCATGACAATGATGGTGAAGGGTCCATGAATTCTGCGATAACCAAGAAAGAATTCTGCCAATTATGGTTTCTTTGGGAGTCGAAAATGATCATATGGCAGGTTGAATTGGCCTTACTACCTCAGGATATGTCTCAGCCACAGCGAAATCAGCAATCAAGAGCGGATCCAACTTTGAGGCAGTGGGTGCTCTCGTGGGCAGAGCTCCCCATAGTTTAAAGCTCAGAGGTGCTAGAGGTTGAAGAAAGGTGTTGTTGATCGAGTAATGCACAGCATTTTGGAATACTGTGCTCAGTGGATTACGCATAGCAGTTTCTAGTCGTCGATTCCAGATAGAGAATCAAACACACGCAATGCTTATCCTGATGCTACCAAAAGTCAGAACCATCTTCAAGAATATTGAAAAATTTAAATACAACTACTTCCTGTTTCAGTTCCATGTCATTTGTTTAGCCCGTTTTTAGTGTGAAAGAATGTAAGTTATCAACCAACTTTTTAATTAGTGTGAAAGAGTGCAAGTTATCAAGATCTGTGATGTTCGGCGGCCAGGTTGCCAAACCAGCATTTTTTCCTAGCTACTCAAAGCTACCAGGTCTCATCTGACATCCAGCGTCCACATTCCTACAATGCATCCAACATCCACTCTACAATATATAGGAACTGCATGCCATGATGAGTAGTAGGCGTGGATCCATGACTACAATATAATACTTCGATTATATTAGTTGTGATGACTGCATGATCCTGCAGAGTGCATTCTCTTTTCTTTTCTTAAATTTTGGACAACACGGTTGCATCATTAAACAAATAGAACAAATATGTCTCTGACTATAAAAGGCAACAAGAGGCCCAAACGGCGTGCTAAGCAGTAGAGGGGTAAGGATATTGGAAGAGGAGATATAATGGGGATGGCATCTCGCTTTCAGAAATGTGAGGCTTATGGCCTGAGCCAATAGGATTGACCAACATTACACACCTTAGCAAGTTTGCACTTCAGCCAAAAGGGATATATGCGATTGTTCTTTTTTTTTTTTTTTTTTTTTTGTCAGAGCCAGGAACGTGGTTTCCATCCACAAGATGATTCAGCCACTTTTCATGATTTTTATCATATATGTAGAATTTAGGTGTTTAACCACAGTCATGCTGAAACAAAGATGAGCACTCCACAATTAATCAAACATGGATTCATTATCAGAACGTATGATATTTGGCGGTTAGGTAGAATCATGTAATGTTTTGGTCATTTGCATCAAGTTAGCCAAACTAGTATTTTTTTTCCTAGCTACGCAAAAGCCGAGTCATATTTGTGCAAATTGTCATGACCGAGACTACTACGCTCTCATCATCTAACATTTAGCATCCACCTTCCTGCAATATATATTTGCACTACCATGTATAGTGCCATGATTCGTGGTAGGTGGATCGGAGTACAGCATCTAGTGTGATTATTGCACCCTGCTGCAAGTGCATTTTTTTGTAAATTAGGACGACATCATTGCATTGTAATAACAAATATGTTTGTGACTATATATACACATAACAACACAGAGAGGCCCAAAGGGTGTGCTAAGGAGTAGGAGCAGAGGGCAAAGGATGTGGGGAGAGGAGATAAAAGGGGATGGCATGTCGCGTGGGGAAATGTGAGGCGTATGGCTCGAGCCATATAGGATTGGCAGGCATGAGGAACTCAATTATACCTGTGCTAACACAGACAAGAGGATGAGGCACAAAAAGAGTCTATTCTTGCATGAAGTTGAAGTGGCTGAGATCACGAGGGGAATAAAGAACCAGACATGCTATCTGAGCTTGGTTATGGCCACCTTGAGTGGATTCTTTAATCAGTCCAATGCCTTACAATACTGAAGTAATACAGGCGGATCCACAAGAGTATATTCAGAGTCCTAAAACAGAGTATCAAGAGAAGAAATGGGCATAAGATGATCGTGCTCCAATTGAAGTTGATGACCAGCAAAAGAAGAAGAATAGTGTCCTATAAACCTGTGTCCCGTGATCTATGGATGACTTTAAGCGATATTTTAATTTGTGAACTATGTTTTATATTGAATCATGCTATTATTAATATTATTAAAAAAAATCTTAGGCGTATCCCCGTGTCACTGTTTTTTGAAGAATAGTGTATCCGCGTATCGGATATGTATTGTATCCGATACACGTATCCGTATCCGTGTAACGTAGGGCATAACGAGAGGAAGATGGAGAATGCATGGTAGACTCATATAGCCAAAGGTTCTAATGCATGTGGTGCGGCAGAGTGGGACATGCTTATTCGTGAGACACGAGGCCCGTGCCCCCTCCCGTCCCGACATGAGAGCGACGCCCGCTCTCCTCACCGCCGCCACCACGAAGCCCGGCCAGCTCGCGCCGCCGGTAGCCCGCCTTCACCAAGCAGCACCAGATCCGGGAGCGCCACGGCCGGGGCTCCGTCCCGAGGGCGGCTCCCCTCGTCTCGACCCGTGCCGGAGGAGATCGGGGCGCAGCTCCCACGCGTCCAGCACCGGCGAGCGGCGGCGGCGTCCCCTCCCGGCGCGCACCAATGGCCTCTCCCCTCCTTCGACGGCAACCCGGCAAGGCTCCTTCCACCTCCTGCCCCTCCCTAGCCAAGGTAAGGCCTTGTCCCCGGCGGCCCACCCTTTCTACCCCGCCTCCGGTGGCCGCTCCAAATCGCAGCGGTGGGATGAAGATGACGGTGCCCTCTCCGAGTGCTCCGGCGTCGAGGAGGACGTCGACTCTCGCCGGCCGAGACTTCCGCGGCGCCCACCTCCGCATTGCACACGGCACGGCAGCCATGGCCGAATGCCGGAGTCCGGTGGCCTTGGGCGTGGGGCGCCTCGGTCGGCCCGGACTTGGAGGCCCAAGATGGGCGCCAACCTCTGGCGATGCGCGCCACGTCGGCGCCGCCGCCGCCTTCCCCTTGCTCTTGAGGCGGGTGCCTCGGGCGAGGAGGCTGCGGCCGCCTCGGGCGGCGGATCCTCGCTCCAATGTGGGCGCCCACCGCCCGATCCACCCAAGCGTCTCCCACCATCGCGCGCCGACACCGCTGCCTTCAGTGGCTCTGGGCGGGAGCCTCGAGGAGAGAGGCCGTGTCCGTTCCCGGCTGCAGCTCCTCGGTCCGCGGCACCCCCGCTCACCGGGCTGTGGGCCGCCCTTCCCTAGGGCGCGGGCGCCTCGGGAGGAGGCCCTGCCAAAGCAGACTGCCGGGGAGGCTTCCGGCGGGCGCACCACAGCCTACCGCCCGTCCGGCGCCCGTCTCCTACCTGAGGCAGTCCGTCGACGACCAGCTCGGCTCCGACTCGGCCCGAACCCGCGTGCGCGCGTAACGGCCCACCCACGGAGGCTCGGCCCCATGCCGACGGGGCATCTGCCCGGTGCACCTACGGCTTGGCAAGCCTTTGCCGCGCCTCCCGGCCGACGAGGGAGGGTTGGTAGGAGGTCTTTGCCGCGAGACCCACGCAGACCTAGCCCGGGCAGCGTCGACACCGGTCGCCGGCGGACCACCCGTGCCCCTCGTCCCACGCAACCGCAAGAGGGACACCAACGGTCGCTGCCTCAACTGCTTGGCATCCGGCCATCGCATAGCCTCCTGCACGCTACCTCCGAGGTGTTTCAACTGCCTGGGTGAGCACCACTTGGCAAAGGACTGCAAGAGGCCGAGGGCGGGGATGACCAGGCCGGCTTGCCCGCGACGGCGGACGGTGCATCCGTCGAGGCTCGGCGGGAGCCCCGCGGCGGGCGCTGGTGGCGCCACCTCGGCGGCTCGACACCACCACGCTCGTCGACACGCCGCTGACACACGGTCGCGGATGGCGGCGACCTCGGCGGACGCCGTCGCCGCCCGAAGTCCGTCGTGGACTTCGACCACGCCTTGCGTGGCGATCCCCATCTGCGCCCGAGAGACCTTCTGCTACATCAAGCGGGACATGCGCCTGCTGAGGAGGCCCTTCGGCTCGCGGTGGTCATGAATGCCATGGATGGGGTCGCGGACCTGCCCATCGATGACGTTCGTGCGGCTATCGCAGCAGGATCCCAGCTCGAGGACATCACCATCCAGCCCTTCTATCCGGATAACTTCATCATCTTCTGCGGCACCCAGGAGCGGATGGACCGGATCCTCGGTTGTGCCCCATTGTCTATGGGGACCAACGTCTTGAGCCTCAGCCCGTGGTCGAAGCTCACCCATGCGGTCGAGGGGAAGCTCTTATTCCGTGTCACCTTGAAGCTCGAGGGCATCCCCCCGCACGCTTGGCGAGGACCACGGCTTCGGGATCCCGTCCCCCTCGTCTTTGGGTTCGGTGTGTGGACACGGCCCCGCGGCCCGGCGGCGGCGACCTCTCTTCGTTCAACGTCCACGGCGTGGACCGCCCACCCCTCCCTCATCCCGCGAGAACTATTGGTTGGGCTTGGGCGAGGGCGGGCGAGCCGGCCCACCCGCCTGTCGAGGTCCCGGTTGCCCCCCCAGTACCTTCGCGAGATCAAGAACCTAGGATACGAGGTGCTGATACACATCCGAACCGTGGCTGACTTCACCGGGCCTGGTGGGGGGCCACCACCGCCATGTGGTGTTGACACTAGGGGAGGCGGTCGGGCGGCCCTTCGCTCACCGGGTGCACATTCACTCCTTTCCTTGCGACCGTGGGATCCCCGGCGCCGACCTCGACAAGCGCAACGAGCACGGCCGCACCGGTGGTCGCGAGACACTTCGACCCCGGCGGCTCGAGGGCGCCGCCCGGGGGTAAGGCACCGACCGCTGCCCCGGGCGACGAGGGGACAAGCGGGGCACCCGTCGTGCGTGGGCATCGTCCTCGCGGCTGCCGGACACCACTGCCGGACCTCGGCGCCGGCGCGAGCGACAACGGCACCACGGCGGCGGGAGTGGCGGCGATCCACGGGCGTGCCCTTTGCCTACGGCCGAGGGGGCTCGGGGGCGGGGCCCGCGCATCGCCACGGCTGCACTCACCACCCCCGGGGAGGCACCCCCACACCACGACCTGCTGTCCTCCTTGGGGTGCCACCCGCAGATAGAGGAGGGTGTCGAGGACGAGGTCCTCCGCCGTCCTACACCTGCGACCACCGTGCAACGGGGCACCACTCAAGACGACGACCTGGAGCAGCGGCATACGCAGACGGAGGAGGGTGTCGAGGACGTGGTCCTCCGCCTTTCGACGACTGCGGCTACCGCGCAGGAGGACACCACCCACGACGACGACCAGCTGCCTCCTTTGGAGCCGTGTCCGCAGTCGGAGGGGGTTGTCGAGGACGAGGTCCTCCTCCACCCTACGATTACGCCGACCACCCGCGGGGATCCCTCGCCAGACGACGACGTCCTCCACAAGCCGGCTCCTACGGCGGCAGATCAGGGGGACACCGCAGGTGATGACAGCCAGCAACCACCCCAATCTGTGGACGGGGCCTCTCTCCACGACGACCAGCGACCTACAGAGCTACCCGTGTCGGCGGTGATGGGTGTTGAGGACGAGGTACTCCACCACACCGCGCCGGCAGGGGACACCCCGGGGCTCACCACACCCGACGACGACGCGCAGCTGCCTTCAGCGCTGCCCACTCTCTTGCCAGAGGGGGACCCCAAGACCGACTTGCGCGGCCCGACGTTGGGCACTCGACCTCCACGCCCCCTCGCCGGACATGGACGACGGGACCAACTCGCCACCGCCTGGCTTCGAGTCTCGGAAGTGGGGTCTCGGCGAAGACTTACACCCAGCACAGCTGCCGGAGCGCACTCTGGGTGCGGCCGTGGGGATGGAGGGCGCGCGGTTGGTGCCTGGAATGCCCCCACCACAGTCGCTTCGCCTTCTGGTCTACACCAGGACTAGGGTCAGGCCTCGGGCGACCGTGGGAGCGACCTCTGCTCTGCCCAAGCTTCTCGAAGGAAGGTAGCCTACGACGACGGCAACGCCGCCAAGGGCTTGTTGAGTGCCTTCACGGCCGTGGCTGGTGGCGTAGAGGACGAGGTCCTCCGCACACCACCACGGTCTCCACCGCCGCGCATGTCACCTAGGGGTCGCGTCGAGGACGAGGTCCTCCGTACACCCCTAGCGGCAGCCTCCACAACGGGGGTTGACGGATCGCCTAACTCACTCGCCGGCCGCGTCAAGCAGTTCGCATAGCGGGTCATAAAGAAGGCGGCCTCCCCCTTGCTGAAGACTAGGGTCTATGACTCATCGTCTAAGATGCCCATCAGAAGCACCAGGATCGCGGCACAGCCACTTGCCAACGTCCCAGTCGCCAAGCGCGGCGAGGCGCTAGTCATCCAACGGCCCGCCAACAAGCGGGGCATGACAGTGGAGGAGGCCGGGGGCGACCCGGGGAGGATCCATGGTGGGGGACGACCCACCAGACACCAGCTCGGACGCTTTGAGGGAGCTATTCCCTGACGGCGCGCGGCCTCGGTGCTCGCGCCGTGGTGGGCGTGCAGTCGCGCCGGAGCCGATCGGAGATGACACCCATGGATAGTACGACCATCCTGTGTTGGAACGCGCGGGGGCTCAACGCGGGAGCCCGATGGGACAATGTTCGCACATTGGTGCGGGAGGTGCGGCCGCACATCGCTTGTATTGTAGAATCCAAATTGAACATTGTAACTCTGATGGAAGTTTCTTCTATGCTGGGAATGAATTATGTTGACTACGCGTACCTCCCGATGTGGCGGACACTTGTGGCGGAATCATTATTGCAGCTAGGGGGCGACATACGCCTCTCCGATGTCCACGTCGGTTGCTTCTCCGTCACCGTCTCGGTCCATCCGAGCAGCGAGCCACATGACCCGTGGTGGCTCACGATCATCTACGGGCCACAGGAGGAGAACATGTAGGGGCTATTCCTCGAGGAGCTCGAAGCCGTTAGAGACGCTTGCCCCGGACCATGGGCGGTCCTAGGTGACTTCAACCTCATTCTTGATGAGGCGGACAAGAACAATGACAACATCAACAGACGCACGATGTCCAGCTTTCGCCAGACAGTGGCCAACCTAGAGCTCCTCGACCTTCACCTGCATGGTCGACGTTACACCTGGAGCAACGAACGGCGCTCACCCACTATGGTCCGACTCGACCGTGCCCTCGTCTCCCTCGACTAGGAGGGCATGCACTCGGATTGTCATCTCCAGGCCCTCTCCTCCGACGCCTCAGACCACCGCCCACTGCTCCTTTAGACTCGGATGGCCATACATGCAAAGCCCCGTTTCCACTTCGAGGCCTTCTGGCCCAAGACGGAGGGCTACCTGGACGCGGTGGCTAGAGGATGGACATGCTCAAACACAGTTTCTGACCCCCTCCGATGCCTAGACTTGATGCTACAACCTTAAGAAAGAGCTCCAGAGGTAGTCTGCCAACAGTATAGGGAACGTCCGGGAGCAGCTACTCATGGCCCGGGATATCATCCTCAAGCTTGACCAGGCCGCCGACCGTCGACCCCTGAACGATGCCGAGTTCGAATTGCACAAGGACCTCAAATATAAATGCCTTGGCCTTTCCTCCCTCAAACGGACCATAGCACGACAGAGAGCTAGGGTCAGGTACCTTGCCGACGGCGACGCAAACACTAAGTACTTCCATCTCCTGGCTCGCGGTAGGAAGCGGAGAAACACCATCACCAGGTTGGAAGAAGGGGGCAGCATCCACTCCGCTCATGAAGACATAGAGATGGCCCTCTACAACCACTTCAAGCAGGTGTTTGGTCAACCAGGGCAGACCGGGTTCGAGCTCGATTTCCAGGCTATCGGCATCCAGCCCTTGGACCTCTCTGCACTGGACCAGGCCTTCACGGCGGAGGAGGTCGAGGTGGTCGTGCGAGAGATGCCGCCCGACAGAGCCCCGGGTCCCGACGGTTTCACTGGGGCCTTCTACAAGTCCGCGTGGCCGGTCATCAAGGACGACGTCACGGCGGCCATCAACGCCCTCTTCTTTGGAGACAGTAGAGCATTTGATAAGCTAAACAACTCCCTCGTCGTGCTACTGCCCAAGAAACCTGGGGCAAGGTCCGCTGCGGACTTCCGCCCCATCTCGATGATCCATAGCTTCGGAAAGATGGCTTCCAAGCTCATGGCTAATCGGCTTGCCCCAAGGTTACATGAGTTAATCTCGCCGAACCAGAATGCCTTCATCAAGGGGCGAATGATTCACGACAACTTCAAGTTCGTCCAGCGGGCGGCCGTACACCTGAGGAAGAAGAAAATCCCCAAAGCCCTGCTTAAACTTGACATCTCCAAGGCGTTCGACACCGTGTCTTGGCCATTCCTGCTGGACAGCCTTAGGGCCTTCGGATTCGGGGAACACTGCGGCGCTGGATAGCCACGCTGCTATCCTCGGCCTCCTCTAGGATCCTCCTCAACGGCACACCGGGCCAGCCTATCCAGCATAGGAGGGGGGTGCATCAGGGTGACTCACTATCGCCGATGCTCTTCATCATCGTCATGGAAGCATTCACGCGATTGGTGGACTCGGCGGCCATGGACCGCCTCATCAGGCCAACGGGGGCAGCCCCGATCCGGCACCACTGCAGCATCTACGCCGACGATGTGATCCTCTTCATGCACCCGAGCGCGGGTGAGGCGAACGCAATAAAGACGATCCTTCAAATCTTCGGTGATGCCTCCGGTCTAAGGACAAATCTGGGGAAATGCTCCATCACGCCGATCCACGTACCGGAAGACAACACAGAGCACCTTAAGGGTATTTTGGGATGCCAAGTCGCGGACTTCCCCATCACATACCTAGGCCTCCCACTGAGCGTGAAGAAAGTGCCTAAGGCGAAGATCCAATCCGCGGTAGACGCTGTCGCCAGACGTATGCCGGCTTGCCACGGACCCCTCATGAATAGAAGCGGAAGGCTCATCTGGATCAAATCGGTGTTGTGCGCAGTCCCGATCTACACCATCATCGCCGATGGCCTGCCTCCGTGGGCGATCGAGGAAATCAATGCAATTTGCAGGAGATTCCTGTGGATGGGCAAAGAAGGCAGCATCAGGGGGAAGTGCATGGTCGCATGGCCCATCGTTTGCCGCCCACCGGACCTGGGGGGTCTCGGGATCCCTGATCTACGCCTTTCCTCCATCGCGCTGCAAGCAAGGTGGCTTTGGCTGCGACACACGGTGGGGGGACTGAGCCTAGGCTGAGTTGCTGCTCTCCGTGCCACGAGAGGTTCAAACTTTCTTTGAGGCATCCACGTACACGGTCCTCGGAGACGGTCGGTCCACCCCCCTACGGGCCGGTCGATGGATCCGGGGAAGGGCGATCAAGCACATTGCGCCAAGCTTGCTTTGAACTTCGTCGGCCGCAGGACATCCGGCGGAACAAGCGTGGCACAAGGACTACGGACGGGCAGCGCATGGGTGCGACGGATCACCGGAGGCATCTCTGTCCCCGCTACACAACAATATCAGCGTCTCTGGGATTTGGTCGAGCTGGAAGTACTCAATAACAATGCCGACCGCTTGGTGTGGAAATGGACCCAGCAGGGGACCTACTCCTCCAGATCGGCCTACAGGGCCCTACACCAGCCGTACCACCCGATCCCGGGTTGTGCTCAGTAACACCCGTGTTTTTTGCATCATTTTAAAATTCACTAAAAATTTGAACTTTTTATGATTACAACTAAAACTTGACTTTTATCCGCACAACCCAAAACCTCGTTTTCGAAAACCTTGCATCGAACTCACCATATAGAATTATTTAGGGTTTATGTTTGAATGCTTGCTTGCATGTTTGTTGAGCTAGAATTTATTTTGGCATCAAATAAATCCCTTGATCATCCTTCACCCTAACACCCTCCTTGACAACCCCATCAAATCCACTTGACCTATACCAATCGCCACATCTCCGACAATCCATAAATCCCAATTTCCAATTCTAAACAAATGTGCTTAGTTTATATTTTCTGGGAAAATGGTGAAGCCACCTCGTGCACCCATATATGCATAGCTGTACATGAAAGTGTATACATACACATGAACATGCATGGGTGCTGGTACTCGCACATGTATAGTATAACTAAATACATGTGTACGTATATACATCAAATCATCAAGTATATGTATATATGGAAAATAGAAAAGGGAGGGGAAAATAGGAAAGGAATTTATGAGAAGAAAATGCCACTCGGGCTCAATTCCCTTCCCTCCCTTGCATTGCCGAATGGGCCAAGAGGCAGCAGCCGGCCCAGCCACAGAAGCAGCCCAACAACCCAGCAGCCATCTCCCTTCTCTCTATGACGTCGGGCCCCGCGTGTCATATGTATCTCCCTCCTCCTGTTGTTCCCACGCGAGCAGCCAAGGAAGAAAATATCGCCTCCGCCGCTGTAGTCCCGTCAACGCCGCACCGGCGTCCCTCCCCATCGATAGCTCACCGTCCCCACATGCTCCCACGCCAAGCACGCGCTGCACAGCACCGGAGACCATGGCACAGCACCACTCTGTTGACCTCGGAACAGCAGCAACACCATCTCCCTTCCTCCTTTCCTCTCGCCGTCAGGCGGGACCCGTATGTCATCTTCATCACCATCTCCACCCAAAACGCACGGGAAGCACGGAGCCGCAAGATATTTTGCCAACGCCGGGACTGTGGAAGACGACCGCGATACAGCGACCTCACTAACCTCGGTCCCATGCCACCTTGCCAGTTGGCACCTCCCCCAGCTGCTGCTCTGCTGGCACTCGGCCGCATCCCCGCCCTCCTCCGTCGTCACACGCCGACGTCCACTGTGCCGACGACGAAGCAACAGCACCGCCGGGCTGGCCACGCCACGTCGCGCTGGAACTTGCCGGCTTGCCGGAAAATATCGCGGCCACCCGAGCGCCCCGCCGCGCCTATAAAAAGCCGGCCATGGCCACCGGGAACGCTCGCCCCTCGAGCTCGGTTCTCCTCTCCTCGCCCGAGCTCTCTCCTCTCCTCCTCCCCTGCTGGCTGCCATGCCCACCGCTCCCTGCTCTGCTGCCCTCGGCCATGCCCACTGCCTTGCCGCAACGCGCCGCCTCGCCACGCCACGCCATGCCTGCCCGCGCTCACGCCGCGCCGCGCCTCAGCTGCCACTCGCCGCGACGCGCGCATCACCACCGCTCTGCCCTGCCCCACACACCGCTACCCGCCACCACCGTCGCCGCACCGCTTGCCATCACAGACGCCGAGGAACGCCGCCATGCCGGAACGCCGGCGCAACTGCGCGCCTGAACCTCCGTTGCCGCGCACCGCGCACCGCAGCAGCAGAGCACCACCCACCGCCACCTTGCCAGTTGGCCAGGTCCCCCCAACCACCGCCGGCATGCCACCCCTCCATCCCTCTCCTTTTCCACGATTCCCTCCTCCAAAGTCGTCACACGCCGATGGACCACAAGCGTGGCTATAGATGACGACGAAGCAACAGCACCGCCGGGCTGGCCACGCCACGTCGCGCTGGAACTTGCCGGGTTTGCCGGAAAATATCGCGGCCACCCGAGCGCCCCGCCGCGCCTATAAAAGCCGGCCATGGCCACCGGGAACGGAAGGAGAGGCCGGGAGGTGAGCTCGGTTCTCCTCTCCTCGCCCGAGCTCTCTCCTCTCCTCCTCCCTGCTGGCTGCCATGCCCACCGCTCCCTGCTCTGCTGCCCTCGGCCATGCCCACTGCCTTGCCGCAACGCGCCGCCTCGCCACGCCACGCCATGCCTGCCCGCGCTCACGCCGCGCCGCGCCTCAGCTGCCACTCGCCGCGACGCGCGCATCACCACCGCTCTGCCCTGCCCCGCACACACCGCTACCCGCCACCACCGTCGCCGCACCGCTTGCCATCACAGACGCCGGAAAGGAACGCCGCCATGCCGGAACGCCGGTGGAACTGCGCGGTTATCTCTTAGCGGGCCTGAACCTCCGTTGCCGCGCACCGCGCACCGCCTCAGCCTATGTTGAACCACCCACCGCCCAGCACAGCCGCCAGGTCGAGCCCCCCAACCACCGCCGGCATGCCACCCCTCCATCCCTCTCCTTTCCCTGATTCCTCTAGTACGGCAAAGGAGCGACAACGACGATGGACGGGAACGAAGGCAAGCGTGGCTCCGTCCGTGACCAAACGGGAGACCTCCGTCCTTGTGCCCTTTCCTTTCCTCCCATGGGCCCATGTGATAGAGACACCAATCCTCTTCCCTACTCTATTGTGCACTCGGTGCACATGAAATATAGAGAGAGAAGGGATGGTTGACCAGATCGGTGCACAAACCGTAAGCCGAGTCCACAGCACAGTAGCCGGACCCCGCCCAACAGAATGAGAACCACACGTCAGCCACTGTGCAAACGGAAAACGCTACGGCCACCCGGAAGGTGTACACAGAGGAGTATAAACCCATTTTCCAGTTATAGAAAAATTCCCAGAAAATTCCTAAATAAACTAGGTACACCGCAGACCCTACCCAAGCCTTTACATCTCAGTTTTCATTAACCTAAAATTCCAGATTAATTTCCAAAGTTTAGTCCCTTTATAAAATCCTTATTTAAACTTTGGAAATTCATATCTTTTCCGTTCCAACTCCAAATCACTTCGTTCCACTTCCAAAATTCTTCTAAAATCATGCTCTATTTATTCATGCCCTTATACTAATATTTGATGCCCATTTAAATTCTAGTTTATGTTGTGCTCTTTATTTAATATTTTAATCACGCACCGTAGAATACGTAAACCATAGTTCACCCCTGATGCTAACCACACCTCACACCGTATATTCTTGTATGCGTGTACACTCCCACGTACACGAGTACTCGAATGTACACACACGTAGTTGTCCACACGCTAGATATACGTGGTAGGATATGTATGTATATAAATGTATAGAGTGGTATAAATAAATATACATATATACCTATCGACCATATCTACGCATGGCTAACCCCCCCAACCTAGCAGTATACTTGTGCATGTGTACTCTGTGACACACACTCTAGTATACATGTCCTATACACACATAGGGTATGCCCGACGTACGGGTATACGCATATGTGTGGTTAACCCTAGACTAGGATCCTAGCCCTGCTAACCCTAAGCATATACGCATACCTGAGAGTATGTGTCACTAACCCCGTACGGACCTATAGGAAATCAACCCTATCATGTCCTTCAGGCTCACATGATAGTGAGAATTAGCGATATGATTTGGTTCTCCATCAGGCATCCGTACCTCGCAAACCCAGCCCGTAGGAACCCCCACTTGATGGATGGATTCTCTCTATCCTATCATACTTCAAACTTACAGAATAATGATAGGAGTAGATAGTGATCTGTCCATCATCCCCAATAGCTAACATGCGTAGGAACGTCGTTGTGCTCTTAATGCCATGCTTGTGTTTCATGTTTGTCAACACCGGAGACCACTCGAAGGATTCAGGAGCAGTACTACGCCAAGCCACAGGAATCAGAAGCACAAGACAAGAACCTTGGATATACTCTTCAGCGGATAGAGGCAAGTCCTTACCCCCCCCCATCATGACCTTAATATGATGATAAATGATAATATAATATGGATAAGTAAGAATGTGAACCCTCCAACAAAAAGGTGAGTGGTGATTGTCTACATGGAGGTGGACTAATCACAATCGGGGATGAATCCCGCGGAGAGATGCTCGCCTCCCTAAGGACCGGTTCATAGACCTTCTACCTAGTGAGATATTTCGTACAGCCACACGTCGTTTATGGGACGGCTTGATTCACACCCCGTTGGGTTGAGGTATAATTGGGATCCAAGGTGGCCGGAGCAGGCAAACGATCGATTAGGAGCGGACATGGGGAGAGTGGCCCCATGGTCCGGTTGGCGTGGATCTTTGAGTGGTCTTCGACGGAAGTGTTTGGGCGCGATGGGGCGCAGTGCTAGAGGCACATATTGATGATTGAGATTGAGAGTGGTGTTGACAGTATATGTTGGGTAATAAGGTATTACCTGTAAAGCCGTGGGTGATTTGGTATCACCATATTGTCTAGGGTGATGCGTCATCCTTGTGGTGGCGTGTTATCCTTCCAACCCCTGAGAAGTCGTGGTGAAGATTATACCAATATACCTAGGGTAGCACCCAAGCGGGTACGGATCTCGTTAGGCCTGTCGAACCATAGGCCATGGTGTAGACAACGCCTATCGTGTGGGGAAAGTGTACAACCTCTGCAGAGTTATTTAAATCTATTCGAATAGCCACGTCCTTGGAATGGGCAAATGCTAGGCCGGAACATCTATGATTAGAAACACAATCTGGTATGTGACTCGTTACCTTGAGCTTGGATAATAATTAACTCGGGACCTAGCGAGAGCAGTTTTAGAGACTCTGCTAGGGCCCAACCCCTAATAATTACCACCCCTGGTTTGGACTTGCTGAGTGTGAAAGCACTCACCCCTCTTTTCTATTTTTAGAATGCCTGCTGCAGGAGTGTATCCAAGGAAATCGAGCTACATAGGACGACACGAGGATGGACCACAAGGAAGATACCTGAAGACGGAAGGACCGTGAAGGAGCTACATGTGAATGTTGTGACCGAGTTATAGGATCGTGCAATAGGAGTAAGTCCAAGGGTTTGTCCGCACTCCAAGCTTGCCTGTAGGAATGGAGCCCTGTTATAGGTGCTGCGTAGGATCTCTGATAGGGTTATAATAGTAGGCCTATGGCCGTGTCATGTAAACCCAAACCATGTATCATGTTTTCCCCAATAGCAATAAAAGTATAGTTTTTGATATCATATCTATACTTAATTAGGCGTATTTGTGCGTGATCCTGGCGCAAATACGTGTGATTAAGGAACCTCAGAAATGGGGTGTGACATGCTCGGGTCTACAGCACTTGGGCGCCGTTACGAGTCAGGATCTTCCTATGGCTGGCTCTCCGGAGGAGGCACTGGACTGCGGACAGGAGGCACCGCCACGGGCTTGATGTGCGCGACGAGTGCTACCTTTGTGATCAAGACCCGGAGACCATTGACCACATCATCACCGCCTGCTCCTTCTCCAGACACATCTGGTGGACCATCCTAGCGACGCTTGTGGTTGACGCCTCACAAGTCGGTGGGGGATCCATCCTCGACTGGTGGGAGCGGTGGAGACGGAGGTGGCACGGAGCGAAGAGGAAGGGCGCAGACACCCTCTTCGCCCGGGTGGCATGGGAGCTTTGGAAAGAGAGAAACGCGAGATTCTTCCGGAACGAAGCGGCCACTAGTGCGCAATTCCTCACCAAGATTAAGCAGATCGCCGACCTATGGATAGAGGCGGGGCGCCACCTAGGAAATTAGCAAGCGGTAATCGCCATGTGTAAAAGCGACAAGGGAGGCAATGCCTATTGTAAATCTTACCCTCCCAAAACGCGCCCCGGTCTTGCGCGGTGTAAAAACTCTTCTTCTTAAATACAAAGATGCGCAAATCTTTTGCGTATTCGAGAAAAAAAAAAAAAAAAAAGAGTGGGACATGCTTCTTTTCTCCTAGCCATGCGTCACGGTGACAGCACATGCCGGTGTGGTAGTATTATTTTCTCGTGCAAGTAGCTCAACCAAAAGGTTAAATCGAGAAAAAAAAAAATCCAACTATTTAAATACTGATGAAAAAGATAGAACTTTCCGCAACTTCTAGCATTTTTGTGCAACCAAAACTTCCCTAGCAGGTCAAAGTTGTTCAGCAAGGTCCCGGGTAATGACTAACATTCTAGAGTGACGACTGGACTTTGTAAAATTCAGAAATGCAAACTACAAGTTAAAGATTGTATCTACAATCTTGATTTAAAGGAAGAAACCAGAAAGATCAAAACTTGGCTCGAGTTATCTTGAGACAAATGCTTGGCGTATATATTGAAGGACTGGATATTGGATACCCATCAACCCTTCATCGACTTTGGTTGTTGTGGAAGTGCAGTGTAAGTTTGGGATACTTTCTTGTGCTTCATTCTCTTGTTGGTGCCGGCAGCATGCTTTCGACCAAAAGGGATAAGTCATTTATATTTGTGCTACTGTACTCTTTTTTGTTGGCACGGGAGCATGCTTCAGCCACGAAATGATAGTCACTTTTCACAATTTGAATACCCATCAAACCCATGTACTTTGCCAGCGGAGAAAATGCACAATAACTCACTAAGTACTGTGATTCCTTTCTTGCGCACTATTGTTCTGTTGTTGATAGTAGCAACATGCTTTTACTTTCGTTACGGTGTTGTACAAGTTTTCATGTTGGTGCTAGCTAGCAGCATGGTTCAGCCACAAGGTCATACTGTTATTTTCATGAGTTTTTCATAATCGAGCACAAGTAAATGTAAATGTGAAACTGCACTCAGGCTGAAGCAGGGGCCGATAAACCCAGCAATACACAGTTAGTAGAACTTGCATTCGTTACAACACATGATTTGGCAGCGAGTGTGTAACACCCATGTTTTTGCATCATTTTAAAATTCACTAAAAATTTAAACTTTTCGAATCAAACTAAAACTTGACTTACTTTCCGCAAAACCAAACCTCTGTTTTCGAAAACCCTGCATTCAAATCCACCATATAGAAATTAGACTCCCTTTGTTGCTTGCTTGATGAGCTTATGGTGGCCAAGGTATGTACACTCGATCTAGACTTTGAATTATGGAAGTACATTTATGCATGAACATGAATTACATTTTTCTGGGAATAAATCCACAAACCCTAGATACACATGAGGGAGCTATCTATTTAATCCTAGCATAAATCCATGAACCCCATGGAATATATATATATATATATATATATATATATATATATATATATATATATATATATATATATATATATATATATATATATATATTGACAAAGTGTAGACCCTAGGAAATAAAAGGGAAATATTAAGGGCAAGTATACTAATGCATGCATCTATGTGTATGCCCTTCCAAGAAGTATATATGTGAGTGCCTATAATGATAAATCCTAAAGAACATATATATATACTTGAATAAATACAAGAGGAAGGCATGTACCTCCATGTGGGTATGAGTATACATAGAAATGAGAAGGAGAACAAAAAGGGGAATTATAAAACATGTGTGCTACTATGTATTTCTTCCAAGAGAGGGTATATATTTTTAGTACTCAACAAAGGGCCCTAAGAATATATTCACTTGCATAAACATAAAGGAAAGAAATATATAAAGTATACATGAGAAATAAAAGGGAAGGAAAATGGAGAAAGGAAAGAAAGAGAGGGAAAGGTAGCTCGTGGGCTCATTTGCCAAACTCGGCCCAAAGAGCAAACCCCCTCCCTCCTCTTTCTTCAACACGCCGCGTTGGGCCGGCCCGGCAAAATCGGGCGAGCGAGCCTAGCTCCACGAGCCCGACAGCCAGAAGGCCGAGCCCGACTCACCCCTCTCCCTTTTCTCACTGCCGAGTGGACCCTGCCGGTGCGTCGTGTCCTCTTCTTCCTCCCGATGCGAGTGGCCAGCCTTTGTTGCTTCACAATTGCGCCCCGGCGCCGCCAAGATGGAGACGACCTCCGCGCGATCGACCTGCTTGCCCCTTGCCGCCACCGCCGCGTCGTCATCCCACCGCGCCAAGGAGGGCGTCAACGCCAACAGCAGCGGAGACCAACCGGTCGGCTAGCTGTCGGGCCACCGTGAGGGAGCCAACTCACGCAGCTCACCCTACCCGGGCGGAGACGGCGACCGGGCCACGGCAAAGGCTATTAACTCGGCGATGCCGTCCGGATGATGCCACGGGCATAGCGGCGGCGTCCACGCCAATAGCGGCGCCGAACGCCGTTCTCGCGAGCTTGCCGTCGTCGTGGCCGGCAACCCCACCCTATGCGAGGAGACCGGGCGCTGGGCCAGCTCACCGACGAGGCACCATCGCTAGCTCAGTCCCAGACGAAGATGCCACGCGGCGCAATCGGACGACATTCCCCTCCTGGCATTCACGCTCACAGGGTGCCGATTCAATGATGAACGGCGGCGACCGAGCTCGGCGCCAATGCGCCGGGCGATGGGACACCTCGCCAACCGCCACAGCCAGAAAGCACGAGGGACACGCGCATACGACGCGTCCACGGCCAGTGGTTCCCTGCCCAGAGTCGCCGGGCATAGGAAGAGTTGCCGGAAAAGATCAACCGACGGAGAAAATATCTCCACGACGAACCCCGGCGGCGAGGCTATAAATACCGCCTCCCGGTCCGCAATCGAACTCACCCCTTCCACCACAACGACCGCCGGAGTCGGGAACACACCATGCTCGCCGCCGACCACCCTCTCCTCCCCCTTCCTCTCCCAATCCCAATTGCCCCCAAATCGGGCACCACCGTCGCCATAGGAGCCGTCCGCCTTGCTCTCCCTCTCCGATGCGTTCTGGTCAAATTGGAGCGTGAGGTGAGTTCCTTGGGTATCTCCTCTATCTATTCTAGCCGTCCAGGCCTCCTTTCCCTCCCTATGTTGCTCTACCGCCGGGAACCGCCTCAAGGGCCGCCACCATGGATGTCGACCTCCGCCACCGCCCAAGGCTCCTCCAACGAGCTCAGACGGGCAAACTGGAGGCCCACGGTATTCCACGACGAGGCCCAGGTAATGGTTCGAGCCTACGGCCGGACTCCGGCGACCCATCCGCCGTGCGTCGTGTCGACGGCGGGATAAAACGGGTGTTACCGTCACCCATGGTAACGGCGTCAAGGAAGGACCAGTCAAGCATTGCCACCTAGCCCTGCCGTTCTTCACTCCGTCTTACGCCACCTAAGCCAACCCACCATCCACGTGGCGGCCACAGTGGCGTCCCTGGGACCCACGTGTCACACCTAGATGGAGACCAGATCTAGGTATGCTTAGTTAAATGCTAGTTGCACACGAGTTACGTACCACGTGGTCTTATAAGTACTATTTCCCATGTCTAGAAAATTCCCAGAAAATTTGTAAATTTATTATTCAATTTATGGAAATTTATCATGTAATTAGTCCAAATTTATTACATGATAAAATTATATTATAATATTACCCTAATTAATAAATTAGAGATTAATATTATAAATTCCATAACTCATGCATTTTACCTCCGTTTAGTGTGAAACAATTTCCATAATTTATCTAAATTCTAGATCTATGCAACTAACCTATTACCACCATAATGTTCTATGCTTGTTTTGTGTGCTATAGTTCAAGCTAGGTTTTATCGCCAGTCGCAAGGACGATCGGATTAGAGGTTTCTCCCGGAGTACGTTAGAGACGTTTGACGCCTTGATCTGGCGTCAAGAAGAACATCCCAGGCAAGTCCTTACCCCCCCTAATCATGACCTTAAGTATTGTGATGCTAATGATAGTGATAATGATAATTGGACTAGTATATAGCAGTATGAGCCAGATAACGTAGCTATGGAGCTAAGCCGGATGACATAATCATCCACGTTGTCTACGCTCATACGTTGTAATTAAGAATGATATAAGATCGCCTAATGAACCCTAACCAACAAAAGAGGTGGGTGATAGTAATTCATAGTGGGATGGATTGCTACGGGAATCGCCGTGAGGGATTCCTGCGGAGAGATACTCGCCTCCCTAAGGACCGGTTCATAGACCTTCTACCTAGTGCGATATTTCGTACAGCCACACGCCAAGTTGGGACGGCTTGATTCACACCCCGTTGGGTTGAGGTATAATTGGGAGCCAAGGTGGCCGGAGTAGGCAAACGACCTCTTAGGAGCAGACATGGGGAGAGTGGCCCCATGGTCCGGTTGGCGTGGTTGTTGATCCTCCACGTAAGATGTTGGGCGCAGTGGCGCAATGCTAGGTGCACATAATTTATGATTTTGAGTATGAGGTTTGACAATATAGGTTGGGTAATAAGGTATTACCTGTAAAGCCATGGGTGATTTGGTATCACCATGTTGTCTAGGATGATGCGTCATCCTTCCAACCCCTGAGAAGTCGTGGTGAAGATTATATCAATATATCTAGGGTAGCACCCAAGCGGGTACGGATCTCGTTAGGCCTGTCGGAACCAAACCGGATGGGGAAGACTGTGCCCATCGTGTGGGGAAATTGTACAACCTCTGTAGAGTTATATAAATCTATTCGAATAGCCACGTCCTTGGAATGGGCGAATGCTAGGTCTGGACATCTATGATTAGCTTTAACTAACCGGGTGTGACATGTGAAGGTGTTGATATGAGATAACCTCGGGAACTAGCGAGAGCAGTTAGGGCCCAAAACCCTTAATTTACCAAACCACCCCAGCTGGTTTGGACTTGCTGAGTACGTTTGTACTCACCCCTCTGTTTTTACAGATATCGGCACATTCGACGGTAAGATCGTTGTCAAGGTGGGCGATCGGCGTTCGTAGGAGTTTGCAAGATGTTTGCTTAGGAGGAAGACTTATGCAAAATGACTTAGCTAGAGAGGGGAGATGATTGGTTCCTATAGACAATGGTGTTACGGTCGCTATTGTAAGAGGACCCGAAGCCACAAAAGACTATACCAAAAAGGTCCTAACCTAGCTATGCTGCCATCATCTAATATTCAGAGTCCACATCCATACAAATGTATATCCAACGTCTTGTCCTACAATATATAAACACTGCAATAATGATAAATAGTAGGTGGATTGAGTACAATACTTAGTGTGATTACATGAGTTGTCATAACCACAAACAGTCTTATGGTGTATCTTTTCTTTTCTTAAATTTAGGACAACCTGGTTACATCATTAAATAGAACAAACATGTCTTGCAGCTATAAAAGTAACCAAAAGGGGGCCAAAGTGCATGCTAAGGAGCAGAAGGGTAAGAACATTGAAAGAGGAGATAAAGTGGAGATGGCAATTGCATTCAGGAATGCATGTGAGGCTTATGGTTCAAGCCATATAGGATTGGCAGGCATGAGGAACTCAATTGTATCCGTGCGTCAACAAATTTGTGGATGAAACCCAAAATAGTGTGACAGAATAGTGATGCCATGGGCCATGTGCCTCAATTCACCCACTCGTGGGTCGTGATGTCCGAAGAGAAGATACAACAATGGAAAATCTAACATGTAACTGTCGTCGAGTTATCGGCGATAGTCTAGCAGGGGTGTACCCGGCTAGTAGATTGAGCGGTTAGGGATGCGCTAGACAACTAACAAGATGTTAAGCAGAACGAGCGAAGGACAAAACACACGGGTTTTACCCAGGTTCGGCCGCCTTGATGGCGTAAAACCTACGTCCTGCTTGGTTGTATTGATTGATTGAGAATCAGATGTTACATGATAGATCGAGGTGATCTATATGTGATTCGATGAGATTGAGGGGATCCCTGCCCACCTTATATAGTCCGGTAGACAAGGTTACATGCTTTGGTAAGCAATGTGGTACAATATCTTAGTCGTGCATGTGTGCACGCCTTCTCGTCTTGGGCCGGGCCTCCTTGGATGGTGCGGCCCAAAGTAGTCCATGAGGGGATAGGGGGTCCATATCCCCACAGCTAGTCCCCGAGCACGCTATATCCAGCTGGCAACGCCGTCTTGTACTCCTTCGTTCGGTGTGGAGCAACGCCGCGACAAGTCGGGAGAGCGTCCGACTAGTGTAGAGTGACGCCGACCAGTCGGGAGAGCGTCGTCCGACTAGCGTAGCTGTTGAGCCGACCACCGTGTCTTGAGGTTTGCCTGCAGGATGTTGCGTGCTCCAGAGAAGAAAAAAGTTTTCACCACGGACATGTATCCATGTAGCGAAAAAGAGAATAAATGTTGTCGTAGATGATATGTATCCATGTAGTCCCCGAGCCTGCTGGAAGACGCCGTAGAAGTCTTGTAGCAGGGTCAAGAAACAAATCTGAAATGTACTTGTCAATGCCCCCGACGCACTGCCCAAGATCAGCACCTTGATCCGAACAGCATGGAGCAATTTGACTGCACATCCCAGACTTGAAACGATGCAGCGTAGTTGTCGATGGAGTACGTCCGATGATCTCTTGTCCTTCGACTGATCAGTCCCCGAGCGTAGCATGAGCCCGTTGATGGAACGTTGCTCGCGTGAAGAGGTGAAGGCCTTGGACGTGTAGGCAGCTACACGCCTCTTGGTTTTCTGTTGCACTTGTAATCAGCCTCTTGCGTGACGTTGTAGATGGACGTGGCTCGGCTGGCTCGTGGCTTCATGTCGCTTGCTTGTACTTGCTTCTTTTCGGTGCACGTAGACCTCCAGGCCGTGACTTGCATATGTGCACATCTTTGATTGTTGTCTCGAGCTAGACGAGCTGCCCCAAAGCCCGCTATGCGGACTCTGAGCAGTTGGAGATTTAGTCCTCGAGCATGGCGAAGTCGGAGGCGCAGTCCCCGAGCGGTCGTCAAGGTCAAACACAAGTCCCGTGTGGTCAGCGACGCAGTCCCCGAGCGTGGCGAGGTCGGAGCCGCAGTCCTGAGCGGTCGTCGAGGTCAGGCGCAGCGTCCGAGCGGTCGGCGAGGTTGGAGACGCAGTCCGCGAACGGTCGGCGAAGTCGGGAGCGTAGCGCTCATTGCTCGGGATCACCACGTTTATTGCCCTGAGAAACAGCACATGGAGAACGGTGATATAATATGTGCGTACCGTAATTCTTGCTCGGACGGCTCGCGTTGCGGCTCGACGACGGCTTGCTTCAGGTGTAGCACGAACGTGTACTCGGCTGTAGCATCTTGGGCTTGTGCGCCGTCTTCTCCGAGCGCTGGTGGGCGGGTCAAGTACGATCCTGAGCATGCATGCATCTTATACTACTAAAAAGAGTCAAATGGAATCGTCGCCAGGAGCTAATGACCCTGCCCCTGCGCTAATGACCCGGCCCCTGCGAACTGCATGGTGCATGCCCTCTCTGGAACTGCCCCCTGCCCGTGTGTTTCAAGCCAGGAGGACCTGTGCCCGTGCGTTCAGGATGTGATCAGGAGGACCTCACCACGACTCACCACGACGTGCGTCGCTCGCAGGGCAGGGCGTAACCCCGGCGCAGTTCTTTTGTCGCTTGCTCAGACCCGCCCGGCGAATCGGACAGCGGCGGCCGGCGTCGCGACTTCCCATCGCATCAGTGACGATCTCCGCGGCGGGCGCGGACAACAACGGCGGCAGGGACGAGCACCGTCCAAGGAGCAGGAGGCCATGCGGGTGGGCATAGCAGGAGCCCACTTCAACGGCTTCGCCCCCGCTACGACGCCACCTTCCGCTCCTACGCCGCTCCCGCTCCGGCGTGTTGGACCGGACGGCGCCGAGGACGACGGAGGTGGTTGGAGATCGCGGCCACGAGACTGGACTTGCCGGTCCCGGGCGGCCCGTCAATGAGGTAACTTCTCTTCCACCCCGCTCCCCGTGTGCGCTCGTAGTACTCACAGATGGGTATGGACTGGGTGGATTAGATGGATCGATTAGATGGATCGATGGGTCGACCTGTTAGATTAGACTGGCTCGAGGATTCCATCTCCTTCCTCACCTCGGATGTCGACATCGCCGCCGGCGGGTGGTGGTCCGATCCCGCGGCAGCGCAGCAAGATGATATCGCGTCGTGGCGCAGACGCTTTCGCCCCCGCCGGCGCCACTGCTGACGACGACCAGTCCGCCACTGGCGCACACCTCGCCAAGCATTGCGTCACCGGCCGTGTCGTCGCCGTCGGAGCTTTCGTCCAAGAAGCGCAAGTCCCCGGCGCACAGGGCGTCGCCGCGCTGACCAGGACAACAGGCCAGGTGGCGATGGCAGTAAGAAGGGCGGGGGAGCGGGATCCGACCAGGCGACCAGGACACGACACGAGGTGGGCGGAGCAGCTTCTGAACCCGTGCGCGGCCGCTGTCGAGGCCGGCAACCTGTCGCGCGTGCAGCACCTCTTCTACGTGCTCGGCGAGCTCGCCTCCTTCTCTGGCGAGGTGAGGTCTGGGCTTTGGTTTGGGGATGATGGCGACGGGGAGCTCGGCGGCGTGTCTCATCTTCCCCATCCGGGCTGCACATCGGCGCGACGGCGCCACGACCAGGGCGTCCAACTACGAGGAGGAACAGGGTGGCAAGGCGGCCAACAAGTACAGCGGCCGACAGTACCCGGCGCCCAACCCGGCCATGGTGGCGGCGGCGGGGCAGCCCACCAAGCAGGGTCTCAAGAAGGTGGCGGCCAATGGGCAGGCCAAGGGCGAGGACGGCAAGGACCTGCACATGTTCGTCTGGAGCTCCAGCGCGTCGTCCGTGTCCGACGTGTTCGGCAATGGCGCCGCCGAGTACAACGACGCCGCCGCCGTCAAGGAGGTCCGCATGGCCTCATCTGGTCGCTCGTCTGCTTCAGATAATCAAGCAGTTTCTCAGGCTGTCCTTCGGCATCATCGTCACCGTCACCGGCGGCGTGAATGGTGATTCGATTCAATGCTGTGCGAGGGAGGCAGAGCACCGTGGCCGGCCAGCCGGAGCGGTGGCAGCCAAGTTCTTAGCCGGGGCGTCCAGCCGGTGCTGGCGCCTGGGCTCCTCGGGCACCGGGCCTGTGGACCACGGCGATGACTAGGGAGGAGCCGCCAGGAGATCGGGGCGGCCTGGTGATTCAGAAGCTCGGGGTCAAGCCGTTGTTCGAGCGTCATTGTATTTGATCAGAAGAAGATGACAGAGTTCGATCAGTGTTCCATTATGTTGCTGTTGACATCATCTTGAGGAAAGAGCTTTTTTTTAATTTATCCATGTGTACACCTATAAAGTTGACTCTTTGTATTTGTATTTATTAATTTATCCATGTGTACAAAGAGCTTTTTTTTTTGGTTCCTTGAGGATGCACAACCTGTGTCAAGAAGAATTGAAAATATTGCTAGATCTAGACATGGTTGATTTTGACTATATTTTCATGCAAAACTTCTGTTTTGTATGTTCAGTGAATTGATAACTTTTGAATTATCATTATTTATATAAAATAACTAGACCATTGATGTTTTTCAATACGACCATTAATGCTAATTGTGCTGAATGGTAATGCCATCTCATCTCTTTATTTTAAATAAATTATGTCAAATGATGAAAATATACTTTCGACGGTTGCCTATGTGTCATCTATATGGCCTTGCACAAGTATGGTGTTACAACAAAAAGAAAAGACTATGGCCTTGCACAAGTATGATGTTACAACAAAAGAAAATACTTTCTTTAAGTTCAATTAAGATATTTTTTTTGTTCAGTTGATTTGTGATCGTAGCATTATAGTGAATAACCCAGGTATGTGAGGGTTCTCCCGTTGCAACGCACGGGCACTTACCTAGTATATACCGATATATGCGTTGGGCTTGCTTGCTCGGTCGTGTAGCTTCCATGTGTATGCTTGTCTTTGGAGATTGCATGGCACCCGTATACCGTATATACGAGCATGCATACTTGGACGGTCATGCACGAGCTTGCATCTCTTCGGTTGACTTGCTGGTTAATTTGCTTCTGCCATCGAGTCGGGCACGGACACCAGGCGGATGACGGCCACCGTATGACGGTGAAGGCTGAAGGGCGCAGTCCCCAGCTTGGCTGGCGACCACACATCGTAGTTATCGATAAAGTTTGTAGGTATCCAGTCCCCGAGCGGTCGGAGCAGTCGGAGACGAGTCCCCGAGCGTGAGCTCGCTGATTGGGCTTCGTCGCTGAAAAACAAATATGAAGAGCGGTAGTATATGACGATGTACAAAATAAATATTCGACCTCCGGTCGGAGGTGAAGAAGCTTGTACGCACAGATGCGTGGTTTTGATGTAGATTGATTAGTTTTTTTTTAGAGTGTCGTAGCATCCGATCTAGCCTTTGTGGGCCGGTATAACCGCTGCGTGGAGCGCGATGCTCATTGACACGAGTCTGGGTTGTTCAACCGCACAAAGGAGCTCCTGCCAACTATCAAATACGCAGGGACTGATTTACCACATGCACACATTTGATTAGTCGGAGACAGTGCCGGCTCTAGAGGGCTGTGTGACAAAAGCGTTGAGTTGTAGCCGATAACTTAGTTGTCATGGTTTTCGATGAAGCATGTGTAGAGTATTTACAAGCACTTAGCGCATGTAGTTTAGTTCCGCCGCGAAGCACTCCAGTCCTGGCCGACCAGTTATCCGGTGGTGAGGCACTGTGGCCTGTGCACGCGCCCGAACACTTATCCGACCAGAGAGGCCATTCCGACCACCCGTGATGCAGGGAGCTGTGCCGACGTGCATGTACGAGCAGTGGGGTCGACTCTAGAGGTACTTGGGGGAGACAAAAACTGTATGGCTGATTACTTATAAAACGATGATTACTTGTAAAGCGAAGAACATCTGAAGATACGCGTAGATAGACGAATATTTATGAAAAAATATTGATGCATGACTTAGCTTGTTTGTCGACGACGAGGTAGTCGGCAGGTTGACGGGGCTGATGTCCGGCCAGCCCATAAGCAGGGCTTGTAGTCGGCCTTGGCGTTCCTGTGCCCATCTATGACGATATCGGGTGAATATCGTCGCGGCTGAATGTTATGACCCGCTCGGAGAAGGTAGGCCATATCGGGTCCGTGACCCCTTCGCTGAAATCCTTGACGGTCAGGATATTACGGGCGGAAACCTTGCGGTCTCGCCCCACCTCGCAGCCATAATGTCCGCCCATGATCGTGTGTACGACGGCATCTGCGTCGCGGTAGCGGTGCCGGGGATCGGCGTCCTCGTCGTGCTCTTCATCCTGGTTGTTGCAGGCGGCCTTTAGCCGTTTCGTCGCACGGCTCGGTGAAAAAGGGTTGCCGTTTTTCAAACTCCTACGTGCAGGAGAAGCTTTCAGGTGGACCAACGAGGCTCAGGAGGCCTTTAACGGCTTTAAGAAGTTCCTTACCACGCCTACGGTGCTGGTGGCACCAAACGACGGGGAGACAATACTGCTCTACATCGCTGCGACCAACCGAGTGGTCAGCACCGCTTTGGTTGTCGAACGCGCGGAGGAAGGGCACGTATATCCCGTCCAACGACCGGTCTACTTTATCAGCGAGGTCCTGAACGACTCCAAACAAAGGTATCTGCATATACAGAAACTGCTTTACGAGATACTCATCACATCTCGTAAGCTACGCCACTATTTCGACCTCCATCCGATCACCGTGGTGTCGGACTACCCGTTGGGTGACGTCTTGCGCAACAAAGATGCTAATGGCCGTGTATGCAAGTGGGCAATCGAGCTCAGCTTGTTCGCCATCGAATACAAGAATAGGAGTACTATCAAATCGCAGGCATTGGCAGATTTCGTTTGTGAATGGACAGACTTGGAGACACCCCTCGAAGACACCAGCCGCGAACGCTGGACCATGTACTTCGACGGGTCGCTAAACATCGATGGGCCTGGAGCTGGAGTTTACATCATATCCCCCTACCTGGCGTGCCAACTGTCGTCGAGTTATCGGCGATAGTCTAGCAGGGGTGTACCCGGCTAGTAGATTGAGCGGTTAGGGATGCGCTAGACGACTAACAAGATGTTAAGCAGAACGAGCGAAGGACAAAACACACGGGTTTTACCCAGGTTCGGCCGCCTTGATGGCGTAAAACCTACGTCCTGCTTGGTTGTATTGATTGATTGAGAATCAGATGTTACATGATAGATCGAGGTGATCTATATGTGATTCGATGAGATTGAGGGGATCCCTGCCCACCTTATATAGTCCGGTAGACAAGGTTACATGCTTTGGTAAGCAATGTGGTACAATATCTTAGTCGTGCATGTGTGCACGCCTTCTCGTCTTGGGCCGGGCCTCCTTGGATGGTGCGGCCCAAAGTAGTCCATGAGGGGATAGGGGGTCCATATCCCCACAGTAACCAAGCTAGACCAGTTGGTTGGGTTGTTCACTTTGCACCTAGCTGGCCAGCGTGCCAACGTTCGAAACCCCATGGGGGCAGATTTCAGAGGAGTAGTTTATCTGTGTATTGAAAAAAAAAATCCTCTCGTCTGCCTCTCGCCATAGCAGCATAGGTCTAAGGCCAGGCCCCCCTCTCACGGGAGGTGCGGTGCCACTGTGTATGAGTGGAGCAGAGATTTGGAGGTTTTCTCGACCTGCATGAGAAGGTCTTTTTAAGCAAAATTGCTCGGGGGCTGTGCGGTACAAGTTTTTTTTAACAAGCATTAAGGGCTTGTCTGGAACGTGGGAAATTTTTCTTATTCTGTGTTTTCCATGTGAAACTGAACTGATTCATGCAAAGTTCCTACACGATTCCTATGAAATTCATGTGTTCCAAATTAAACAGACCGTAACTTTGTGAGCTAACATGGCGCTTATGGAGAGTAGGCTGCTTTTTTGGCCAATATTAAATATTGGCTGAAACAAAAGAGTTGACAGATCACTTTAATTTGCCTATTGCGTACGCAAAACTGTGACTAATATAAAAGGCAACAAAGGGGCCCAAGGGCATGCTATGCAGCAGATGTAGTAGGTTAAGGACACAACTGATGAGCCAACGAAGGAGATAAAAAAGGGAACGACTCAGGCCGTATAGGTTAGGATTGGTAGGCATTGTGAAGTCCACTATGACTATGATCTTGCATCTAGTACCAAGACAACGTAGGCGAAGGGTCCAAGAGTTGTGCGATAACCAAGCAATGAACTGGCCAAATCTCTGATCTCTCTCGGAGCCAAAGATGATGCTGCGCCAAGCTGAATTGGCCTTTCCTGTTGATGTCTCCTCAACAGCTGAAATCAGCAATCAGCAGCAGCATGGAGGCAGTTTGCAGTACTGTGCATGGTGGATTACGCGTAACAGATTCTAGTCATCCAAACCATCTAGAGAATCGAACACACCCAGTGGTTATCCTGATGTGACCAACAATCGGAGATCTCAGCAAGAATATCGGTGAATTTAGTGACAACTACTTCCTATTACAATTCCATGTCATTTGGACATTTGGTTAAGCCCTTTTTAGTGTAAAGAATGCAAGTTACCAACCAGCTTTTACAAATGTAAAAAGACTTCTACTTTTAAATATGTTGGCCCGGCCGTGGGCATGAGCAACTGGTAGCATTTTTCTGCAACCAAGTTCCCTGGCAAGTCGAAGTGGTTTAGTGTGGTTCAGAGTAATGACGAAGTGTGACTCATTTCAGTGAACCTCTGGCTGGAAGGGTCACCATTCGAACAACCAATAAGCCGGCACAGAAACCACTTACAGAGGCAAATTCTGCACTGAGTGATCTCACTTCTCAGCCAAAAGAGACCAGTCGTTCTGCCAAAATGCGTAGAGAAGTAACCGGGATGCATGCAACACGATTATCAGTGAGCATCAGTTCTCCAGGTGTAAAATAAACACACTCAGTCAAACGCTGCAGCTTGCTGCTGTTAGAAACAGTGTGTGCACGTGACTACATCGTGCCACTCTGTTTTCTTTCCGACAATGGCATATGAATGCATTTGTCATAATTCAAAACTGCGAAGTACGTACAAGTTAAAGATACCAATAGTGCAAGTGCATCCCAACATCAAGTCCTACGATATATAGGCACTGGCATGATATGTACGTATACATAGTAGCCTCGTACGTGCATGGATTGACTATAAAGTCTGATTATATGAGTTGTAATGACTACAAATGCAACCCAACATCAAATATGACTATAAAGTCTGATTTTATAAAATTCAGGACAAGGTGACTACATCATTAAATAGTACAAACATGCCTGTTTCTTCAAATAAAAAGAGCAAACATGCCTTGTGGCTATAAAAGGCGGCACATATAGGCCAAAGGGCGTTCCAAGCAGCAGGAGGGTAAGGGCACTGAAAGAGGAGAAAAAATGGGGATGGCATCTTAAGTTCAGAATGAGGCTTATGTCTCAAGTCATATAGGATTGGCAGGCACAAGGAACTCAACTATATCAACATCAATCCAAAGTCGTAGATCAAATACAAAATAGTCAGGCAGTAGTGATTGTGGTGTTTGTTTCTACTAGTGTTTTATTTCGTTTTGCAACATGTAAGTGGTGGATATATGTTTAGCTTTTAGATAGACCTGTTATCTAGGATATGGAAACGGCTCACCGGCCACTTCCAGCTGGTTGGTTGATGGTTGCGGAATGGAGCAGACTTGGCCGCAAGTACACCCAAACGCTTGTCTGTGCTTGAATGGTGGACATCGTTGACAGAAACCAACCTCAGGGGTCCCCAAGAAATGAATTCGTTCTCTAATCTTGTTTGTTGCATGGGAACTGTGAAATGAGAGGAAAGCAAGAGTATTTAGCCTCAGGGAAGCCTCCACCATTTCACTTGGTAGAGAATAGTTTTTTTTCTCACCTTTCTTGACTTACCTGGTTACTAGTCTCTCTAGGTTAGCAGCCATGTAACTCCTCTTTTATTATGAATAGAAATTGGCACTGTGGTGTTTCGTTCAAAAAAAAAAAAAAAAAACGCTCAATCGTGCGCTGCCGCTTGAGCCTGGCGGTGCCTAACCATGCCGCCACTCCCGACACTTGGCGGCCGACAATGCCGTGCGCTAAGTGACCGCCGGCCCGCCGCCGCCACCTCGCAGTCAGTGATGTAGTCCACAATGATGACGAGCATGTCCTTGACGCGGCTGCCAAGGGTGGTAAGCTCGGCTTTCAGCGTGTGGATGAGTTCCAGCCCGAGGTCGGTGCAGCGGAGAAAAGTACGCATGATGAGGCAGCACCCTCCCTCCCCATGTCTCCTGTGTTTCCCTATTCTGCGTTTTCCCTACGACACTGAACTGATTTGAGTGAAGTTTTGCACCATTCCTATGAAATTCATGTGCTCCAAACATACCATAACTTTGTGAGCTAACATGGCGCTTATGGGGAGTAGGCTGCTTTTTTTGGCCAATATTAAATATAGGCCGGACCAAAACAGCTGACAGGTCACATTGCCTAGGTACACCAAACTGTGACTATAAAAGGCAACGAAGAGGCCTAACTATGCAGCTATGTAGTGCGTTAAGGACATGCATGTGATGAGCCGACGAAGGAGATAAAGATGGGAACGACTCTCAGGCTGTATAGGTTAGGTTTGGTAGGCATTGGGAACTCCATTATGACTATATTGATGATTCCGGCAATTTACCAAGACATAGTTGGTGAACGGACCAAGAATTTGTTAATAACACTAAATGAACACAGGGCTCAAATTCAGGGAAGAAAGATCTCCTCTCAAGGGAGACAAAGATGAAATCTGCGCCAAGCTGAATTGGCCTTTCCTGTTGAGTAACTATATCCTCGGCAGCTAAAATCAGCAATCAGGGATCAATATGGAAAAACCTGTTTACCATACCTGTGCACGGTGGATCAGACTGCAGTGCGGTTGCCTAGGGTTGCGGGCCCACCAGTTATCCAAACCAGCTCGAGAATCAAATACAAGCAGTGCTTATACCGACGTGACCAACAATTAGAGCTCTGTGCAAGAATATTGGCGAATTTAATGACAACATGTTCCTGTTTCAGTTCTCCATGTCATTTGGACATTTGATTAAACCCCAGAGAATCAAATACATGTTGTGAAGAATGCAAGTTACCAACCAGATGTTAAAAGACTTTCAACTTCTAAATATTTTAGTTCTCCATGTCATTTGAGCATTTGGTTATTTTTTTGTGTGAAGACTATTTCAGTTCTCAAGTCGAGGTCTCTTCGGTTCAGGTCCAGAGTAATACGAAGTGTGACTCATTTCAGTGCGCTTCTCACAGAAACTGTCACCATTCGAACAACCAATAGGCACAGTAGCCCGCTAGCACGCTATCAGCAACCACTTACAGAGGCAAATTGTGCACTGAGAGATCTCACTGCTCAGCCAAAAGAGACCAGTCGTTCTGCCAAGATGTGTAGGGAAGTAACCGGGATGCAACACGATTATCAGTGAGCATCAGTGCTCAAGGTGGAAAACACACTCAGGCAAACGTTGCAGCTTCTGCTGTTAGAAAACAGTGCGTGCACGTGACTACATCGCGCCACTCTCTGTTTGGTTTCCGACAGTTGCATATGAATGCATTTGTCATAATTCAAAACTGCAAACTACAAGTCAAAGATAATATCTATAAATATTTTTTGACTGTCATCTATAGATTAATTTTGACTCAAAGGAATATCAATTATGATATGAACTAAGAAAACAAGAAAGTCAAAACTTAGCTCGATTATCTCTGTTTTAAGTTTTTGTTCAATTCATTCTGAATTTGAATTAAATTTGAATAGCCATCAAACCCATGTTACATTGGCAGCGGAGAAAATGAATATTGTGATTCAATTCTCGCACTATTGCTCTGTTGTTGATAGCGGCAACATGCTTTTAACTTTCTCTACGGTCTTGTAAAATTTCTCTTAATGTTGGTGCTAGCAGCATGCTTGCACTTTTTCTCTTATATGAGTTTGTGATATAACTAGCTGCTACGGTTTGTCTGTTCTTTCCTTAAATTTGGGGCAACATGAATACATCATTATTTTATATCTTGCAGCTATAAAAGGAAACTGAGAGGCCAAAGGTTTCATGACAAAAACTGAGAGGCCACATGTTGTGCTAAGCAGAAGAAGGGTAAAGACATTGCAACTTTGCAAAAGCCAGGAGAGGAGAAAAAATAGGGACAGATGACATGTTGTGTTCAGAAACGTGAGGCTCATTACTCAAGCCATCTAGGATTGGTAGGCATGGAGGAACTCAAATATATCCCCTTAGCAACTGAAATGTGGATCAAGTCCAAAATAGTCAGGCAGAGTAGTGCATATATGTCATAGGCCTCAAATTTTTGTGTCAACTGCAGTGCCATAGGAAGATCGGAAGAGATATATGTTGCAAACTCTAGGCGATGGGTTGAGTCCACAGGTCCGCAAACTGCTAGGCTCAACCTGTACAGTTGATAGGAGATGTAAAATTTTCCTGTCAACCTATATTTTTCTATCAATTGTTCATTTCCATTTCTGATTGCACCATTGTATTCATTATGATGAGAACGATAAAAAATTACTTGATAAGCTATTAAAATAAATATTTATCCCAAACTATATATGTTTACTTGGTATACATAATGAAACATAGTATTATGATTATTAAACATTATACAGTTGTAGAAGTTTATTATTAAAAATATATAGCCTGGTACTTTATTGATATCAATTTATTTTATAACAGCATATACATTAGTATATATGTAGGTTTGAGAGATACATTTGTTTGTTTTTTATAATGGTCAAGATATGTACAAATATAATGTAGTATTTTATAATATCTTTCATAACGACATAGGTAGACTGCAATTTTAGAGGTCATTTTGTATCACCTTTAATAATTACAAGGTGGATCAGAGTACAATGCGATTATTGTGATTATATGAGTTCTGATTACAACACCTGTTGTGGAATGCATTCTTTCCCTATACATGTAGGATGACTCTATTGCAATATTAACTAGAATAAATATCTTGGTGACTATATAAGACAAGTGAGAGGCCTAAAAGGGTGTTCTAAAGAGCAGGAGGAGGGGTAGAGGACATGGGAAGAGGAGATAAATGGTGATGGCATTTCGAGTGGGGAAATGTAAGGCTTATTGCTCAACATATAGGATTGGCAAGACATCAGGAACTCAATTATATCCATGCTGTTAGGTATTCGTGGATCAGGCCGAAAGAGAGTTAAGCAGAATTTCTCTCGATGTAGGGCTCAAAATAGTAACGAGGATTATACTCTTCCTATGGAGCTCACCGGACTGAATCTGACCTACATTTGCACTTTTGCAATGGAAAGAAACAGTGTCACTGCTGCCATTGGGGAAGTAACCAGGATACAACACGATTATCAGTGAGCATCAGTGCTCAAGGTGGGAACCACACTCAGGCAAACGTTGCAGCTTGCTGCTGTTATAAAACAGTGGACTACACATCGCAGCACTCTTTGTTTGCATTCCATCAGTTGCATATGAATGGATTTGTCATAATTCAAAACTGCAAACTACAAGATAATATCTATAAATATGACTGTCATCTATAAACAAATTTTGACTCAAAGGATATATCAATTATGATATGAACTAAGAAAAACAAGAAAGTCAAAACTTAGCTCGATTATCTTTGTTTTAAGTTTTTGTTCAATTCATTCTGAACTTGAATTAAATTTGAATAGCCATACCCATGTTACATTGGCGGCAGAGAAAATGCATATTGTGATTCAATTTCTTGCACTATTGCTCTGTTGTTGATAGCGGCAAGATGATTTTTACGGTCTTGTAAAATTTCTCTTAATGTTGGTGCTAGCAGCATGCTTGCACTATTTCTCATATGAATTGTGATATAACTAGCTGCTACGGTTTGTCTGTTCTTTCCTCAAATTTGGGGCAACATGATTACACCATTATTATATAGCACAGACATATCTTGCAGCTATAAAAGGAAACTGAGAGGCCAAAGGTTTCATGACAAAAACTGAGAGGCCACATGTTGTGCTAAGCAGAAGAAGGGTAAAGACATTGCAACTTTGCAAAAAGCCGGAGAGGAGACAAAATAGGGACAGATGACATGTTGTGTTCAGAAACGTCAGGCTTATTACTCAAGCCATCTAGGATTGGTAGGCATGAGGAACTCAAATATATCCCCTTTGCAACAGAAATGTGGATCAAGCCCAAAATAGTCAGGCAGAGTAGTGCATATATGTCATAGGCCTCAAATTTTTTTGTCAACTGCAGTGCCATAGCAAGAGGAGATATATGTTGCAAACTCTAGGCGATGGGTTGAGTCCGCAAGTGCGCAACCTGCCAGGCTCAACCTGTACAGTTGATAGGAGATGCAAAATTTTCCTGTCAACCTATATTTTTCTATCAATTGTTCATTTCCATTTCTGATTGCACCACTGTATTCATTCTGATGACAACGATAAAAAATTACTTGATAATCTATTAAAATAAATATTTATCCTAAACTATATATGTTTACTTGGTGTACATAATCAAACATAGTATTATGATTATTAAATATTATACAGTTGTAGAAGTTTATAATTAAAAATATATGGCCTGGTACTTTATTGATATCAATTTATTTTATAATAGCATACATTATTATATATGTAGGTTTGAGAGATACTTTTGTTTATTTTTATAATGGCCAAGATAGGTACAAATATAATGTAATATTTTTATAATATCTTTCATAACGACATTGGTAGACTGTAAATTTAGAAGTCATTTTGTATTACCTTTCATAATTACAAGGTAGGTAATATATAAAATCATTATGGTGTAATTAAATTATTTTTCATAATGAGATATGTGGGTAATTAATTTAGATAAAAAATTAGAGGGTTGTTGTAAATTATATTTCATAATAATAAATGGGGTAGTTAGATGCAATGCGAGAGGGTCTTTCGAATTAGGATTCATAATGGCAAACCTCGTAATTTAAATGCAAATTTAGGTACCTCAAGTGAGAATTAATGTGGTTTCTCAACTGAGACATCTAATTAGTAATAGTGCCATGATGCATAGTAGGTGGATCAGAGTACTACGCGTATTGTGATTATATGAGTTCTGATTACTACACTTGTTGTGGAGTGCATTCTTTTTTGAGACCACGCCAAAAGCGCATTTTTCATTAAGAAGACATTGTGGAGTGCATTCTTTCCCTCTACATGTAGGATGACTCTATTGTAATATTAAGTAGAACAAATATCTTGGTGACTAATGACTATATAAGACAAGTGAGAGGCCCAAAAGGGTGTTCTAAAGAGCAGGAGGAGAGGGTAAAGGACATTGGAAGAGGAGATAAATGGTGATGGCATGTAGGGGGGGGGGGGGGAAGGGGGGGGCGGTGGTGATGCTAGGCTTAGCTTATTGCTAAACATATAGGATTGGCAGGCATGAGGAACTCAATTATATCCAAGCTATTACGTATTCGTATATCAGGCCGAAAAGAGAGTCAGGCAGAATTTCTCTATGTGGGCTAAAAATAGTAATGAAGATTATACTCTTCCAAAGGCGCTCAAGGACTGAATCTGACCTACATCTGCCATGGAATGAAACAGTGTCACTGCAATTCTGCCATGAGGGCAAATTTGCAGTTATAGGTGGTGGCCTACGTACATCGCAGCACTCTTGTCTACATTCCGGCAGTGGCACGAGTGGATTTGTCATAATTCAAAACTGCAAAGTACAAGTTAAAGGTAGCATCTATAAATAAATTTTGACTCAAACGGTATCAATTATGATATGAACTAAGAAAAACGAGAAGGTCAAAACTTAGCTCTTGAATTATCTTGGTTTTAATTTTGTGTGCAATTCATTCTGAATTTGCATTAAACTCGAATAGCCATCAAATCCATGTTACCTTGGCAGCGGAGAAAAAACGCACAGCAAGTATTGTGTGGTTCCTTTCTTGCACTGTGGTTCTGTTGTTGTTGATAGCGGCAGCATGCTTTTACTTTCGCTGGTGTCCTCTTTTAATCTTTTTGTTGGTGCTACCAGCATGCATGCTTCAGCCACAAGGTGATACAGTCCATTTTCTTGATTTTTACATAGTATATATGTGGACTAGGCGCAAGCAAAGTGTAAGCTTGAAAATCGAAACTGCACTCAGGCTGAAGCTGGATGAAACGAACCATAATTCTGACTCTCTTGACCGGCCCCCTCTGCTATCACTCAGGGATTGATAAACCTAGAGGAACAATTCACAATTAACAGAACTTGGATTCATTACAATAATACATGATATTTGGCAGCAAAGTAGAATTTTGTGTATATTTTAATCTTTTCCGTCAGTTGGCCAAATGGAGCTAGGCAAACTTATGCAAAGTGTCACGACTAAGCTACTTTCAACTTTCATGTCCTTACAAAAAGCAACCAATGTACAAGTATCATCTATAAAAATTATTCTGAATCACAAGCATCATCATGGGTTGAATAATTGAACTGTGAAGAGATGATGTAGCCATGGCCTACCACCACCTCTGTTTTGTTGTCGGCAGTGACATGAGTGATGCTAGACTTGGCACACAAAACAACCAACTGCAAGTTAAAGATAGCATCTACAAATCTTGACTAAAAGGATATCAATTATATTGGACTAAGAAAACAGGAAGATCAAATCTTAGCTTGAATTATCTTGAATTTGGGTTTGTGTTAAATTCATTCTGAGTTTGAATTCAGTTTGAAAAGCCCATCAAACGACATATCTACTTCGGCTGTAGTGGGAGTGCTAAGTTTGAGATACCTTTCTTGTGCTATTGCTCTCTTTGTTGGTGCCAGAAGCATGATTTAGCCAAAAGGGGTAATTTGCTTGTGCTAATGTTCTCTATTTGTTAGTGCCGGCAGCATGCTTGAGCCACGAGATGATAGTCAATTCATGATTTGTTGTGTTATACGTGCTCACAAATGCATAGTCATACAATATATCATGCATGTGTAACTTGAGTGGAACTACATATAGTGTCATTATATGAGTGACAACTACACCCTACTGCAAAGTGCATGTTCTCTTCTTAAATTCGGGACTACGTGACTGTGGCTATAAAACCCAACAAAGAGGCCCAAGGGTGTGCTATGCAGTGGAGTCTAGAGGGGCAAGGGCATGGGACAAGCCAACGAGGTAGACAGATCTGTGCTGAACCAAGACAAGTTCTTCAATTTTACATAGTATGTATTGTACGTAGGATTGGCAGGCATTAGGAACTCCATTATGGGTCCGAGAGCTTGGGAGAGCTCCGGCCGCTACCTGATTCTTCAGCTCTGCTTCTTGATTCTCCGATGGAGTGATTCTATTAGATTCATAGGAGGTAACAGCGTAGGGAGCTGACGAGAATTGATTACATGTTTGTCGCCACCAAAATATAACAGGGAGAAGGGTGAAGCAGGTTTTCTTCGCTCCCAAATTGTAGTGTAAATGCAGAACTGATTCTCTGCTAATGCCGACCTGAATTAGTTGGCATTTTTAGCTTTTGGCTAGTTGGGAGTGGTTCTGAAACTGAAGCTCTGCCAAACGGACCGATATATGATTGTGTTGTTGCTTCATACCAGTTTACCTTGACAACGTGGTGTAGGGTGCAAGAATTCTACGAAAACCAAAAATGAACAAGCAAAATTCGATATGTTTAGGACCCAAAAATAATCATGCGCCATGTTGAATTGGCCCGTTACCTGCAGACGTCTCGTCAACGAAATCGTCAAAGGTCACTGGTACACCTGCAGACGTCTCCTCACCAACAGATGGTGGTGCAATATTGTGCACGGCGGAGTACGCGCCGCAGATTCTAGTCATCCAATCCAACTAGTGAATCAAACCTAAACAATTCTTATTGGAACATGACCAATGTGGAGCTTTGCATGAATATGAGAAATTTATTGACAACAGTTTCTTCTTGTTTCAGTTGGCGCCAATGGGCCATCTCTGCACGCGTCCCTTCCTTTGCGCGAGATGGCAAGAGCTCGAGGTGCCTCCCCATGGTAGCCTTCTTCCTCAACTCCGGCGCCCTCCAAGATGTCCGGCCTTGCTGTGCTCGTCGACGTCGCCACCAGGCGTCACGACCCACTCGTCACTGTTGCATCGCGGACCTGCCTCATCTCGCCCTCGCGCCCTGCCTGGAAGCACTGGCGGCTCCCGCCATGGGCTCACCGCGTGCGGCCGCCGCCCCCGTCGCGGGCCCACCTCGCCGCTCCAAGCACGCCCTTGCCTAGCTCTCCCTCTCTCTGTTCTTGGTGAACACTATGGCAGCAGGCTAGCAGCAAGCTCAGCCACCGCAGTCTTGCAGAATTGCAGGTGAGCTCGCCCTCCCCTTTGATCGAGCGCTCCCTCGCCAGTCGTCGTTTGGGTCGATGAGAGAGATTAACGCACATTTGCCTTCTTCATCGTTTGGCACCCAAACTGCATTGGTTGTTTGCATATTCCGTTGGAGAGGTTTTTACAAGCTAAAACACCGTACATGACTTATTTTTCTCCTCTGCGTCGCTGGTTGCGTCTTCCGTTGGAGACCGTCTAAGCTAGCTACGCCATCTCATCATCTAACATTCAGGGTCCATGTTTACAAATGCATCCAGCATCCAGTCCTACAAATGTATAGGCACCGGCGCACACTGTCATGATATGTAGCAGCCTAGCAGGTGGATCGAGTACGTATCCTAGTGAGTGTGATTGTATGAGTTGTGATAACTACACGCTGTTACGGTGTGCCTTTGCCCTCATTAAATTTGGGGCAACATGGTTGCATAAATAAAACGAACGTGTATTGTGGCTATAAAAGCCAGCAGAGAAGCAAAAGCCTGTGCTAAGCAGCAGAAGGTCGGGTAAGGACATTGGAAGAGCCGAAGAGGAGATAAAATGGGGATGTATAGCATCTTACGTTCTGAAATGTGGGGCTTATGGCTCAAGCCAT
>JADLZK010006178.1:0-43932 GCA_015847255.1 Hyparrhenia diplandra | reverse complement strand
CGCTCCCTCCCTCCTGCGTGCGTAGCGGGGCTTATGGGCTCCTCAGGCTCTATGATGCCCAGTGGAGGAGCGGTAGCGCGAGCCCCTGCCAAACAGGCTCCACACAACTCTCAGAGTTTATGAAACTACAAAAAAGAGATTTATAAGATTTGTGAACAATAATGTCACTAGCACTATGTCGTATGGGAATCAAAACCAAAAATTAGAATTGTAGATCTTGCTAAGTTATTAAACTCTCAAGTTAAAAACTCTTTGATTATTGACTTTGTCTTAATAATGGGAGAAAAACTAGGTCACAAATTCAACCCTGAAAACTGAAATTTAAATGTTTTTAAGTGGCCTCCAGATACAAAGTTACAAACCACCAGCATACCGATTGTAGTTCTCAATTATCCATGACACTTTGTAGTTTACAAATTTTGATTTGAGATCCATCTTGTCTCATGGAAAAACATGTAGTTTGAAACCATTTATGTTTAGGTCAGTCTCAATGGGCCTGGGGTTTCATGTCACAGTTTCCAACACATTCAGATTTTAGAAACAGTGCAGAAGAGATTAATGGGGATGAAACTCTCTCTACTCCCATTAAACTCTTATATCATCACTCTCAATATTAATATGGTGCCACATTAGCCTAATTAATGCCCTTGTAGTCCAATGGTAGGACGGTCTAGTGGGTTGCTACCCACCAGGGGGTTCAAAATAATCCTGGTGCTCGCACCTTTTCTTGAGATTTTCAGGATTTACCGACATTATATTAAGTGGTAGCGGCGTTCACATCGACAATGAGGCGCCTATGGTGACTTTCGAGAATCTCAGATCTGTCGGCGCCCAATCCTTCGGAGGTGCTCATAGGGGTAGGGATTGCGTACGTGCGTTCATAGGGGTGAGTGTGCGTGCGTATTGTGAGCGTCGAGTTGCCTTTGTGTAATTTTTTAAAAAAAAACTTCGTATGAAACTCAAATGAGACTAGACTTACAGACGCGCACTAGGATAGGGCGTCTGCCCATTTCCTTCGCCGCGTTCCGCGCGCGGGTTTTATGTCCGACGATCGACCTCCCCGCCGAGCACCGGCCAGCGCTCATAAAATCCCACGTCTCCGTGCACTGGGCTACGCACCGCATTCTTCTTTGTTCACCATTCGACCAAGCCCCACCGCCGCGCTCAGGTTCAACAAAAAAACCCGCCGCGCTCAGAGTTTCCAGCAAAAAAAAGCCCCACCCCCGCCGCGCCGCCGTCTGCCATGGAAAACCTTCCGGAGCGCGCTTTGTGGGCTTCTGCGATGTGGCGTCGCCATGCACCTTGAGCATCCTATAGAGGACCTCTTCAATCTGCGGGCCACCTGTTCGCCAGATGAAAGCGGCGTGCCGCGACCTATAGGGACGGAGCATCCGACTAGACCGCGGTGCTGTCTCGGCTGGTCTACGGCTGGGGCCGCTGTACTACTTTCGCGAGTCTCATCACCAAGCTTGCCCAAGAACCCGACGGCGGAGGCGTGTCAGAGCAATGTCTGCCGTGTTGTGGAAGACCGTGACACCGTCTCGCCGCCTCATCGACAAGCTGAAACAAGCCGCCGAGAGCGCGGGCATGCGCGGCCCGCGTGACGTTCATGCCCTTCTACTCTGAAGCGGAACGCCGCCCGCCGCCGATGAGCGACCTTGCCCGAGGGTGTTACGGGAGATTGAGCACGCACGCGGCGGCGATGAGGGCTGCACTCGGGAGGAGGACCGCGAGAACGACCACAAGTACTTCTCGAACACTGAAAGTGCTTTGCCCGCGACGACTTCGGTGGTGCCCCCTATGAGAGAGGCGGCATCTTCGTCCCTCCTCTTGCCCAACCGGTGCATCGCCCGGGGCGGAGCATCGGTGTAGATGGGGAGAGCGGAGTACTACTCACGGTGCCCGAGTCGGAAAACCAGGATCCGATATGCCGCCGCACTGGGTGTACTGCAGCGAGGACTGTAGGATCCGCGGCGAGTGTAATATGTTCTGCCTTGCTGCAGGGTGGGCATAAGCAGGCTCGATGATGCTCACATGCAATGTACGGTATGTTCGAGGGCAAATTGGCACCGCATCGATCGATATTTCAAAAAGACCGTCTCGCAATGTACATCTAAACTGTGTAATTATTAGTTATTTTGTTTACCGACATTTCATAATCCATGCATGCGTTGGTACATTTTAAACCATTCAATGTGACGAAATTTGGGATTTGAAGCCAGTCGGGTGATCTATATAGCGCCGCTATTTTTTTCGTGGGACTATTCGATGGTGTTTTCCTTTTTATTTTCTATTGAATTGACAAATGAAATATTTTTTTAAAAACAAAGGAAAGAGTCCTAACGGGCTAGATTGCCACTATGGCCATGCACGCGGGAGAATCGAGGACTAGGATCAACGGCGGAGGGCGTTTGCGGCGCACACCGCGGAATTAACTCTCCCTCGTCCCAGGCGGCGTATCTGCGTATCTATCAGATATACGTATTTGATACCGACAAGGCAAATCAAGGCAAGTATTCGGGGGTAACGTAAGTATATACGTCTGAGGTGTCCTCGTCCGCCCAATCGGCGCCGCGCCCGATCGGAGAGATCTGCAGATCTCAACCGGTGACGGGGCCTAGATACGCGAGGGGGAGACACACACGCAAGGTGTACGACGCGCTCTATCAAATGTCATCCGGAATTGGCGCCGTCATGTCGCCAGAACGCTCGTCGCTCCTAAAAAAGGGAAAATCCCATGTCCCACCGCAGACGGAACGCACCCGGCCACACGCATATTGCTACTCTGCAAGCGGCGCCACATAGCCGCCGTTCACCTCCCACCTCCCGCCACGCTCGAGCTTCCAACAAAGCCCCCACCGCCGCCGCGCTTCGCGCCATAGAGAACCTTCCGGAGCACTTGCTTGTGGAGCTTGCGTGCGCGTCGCCATGCACAGAGCATCCTATGGAGGAGAGGGACACTCTTCAATCTGCTGGCCACCTGTCAGCGGATGAGCGGCGTGCCGCGACCCTGGTGGGACGCGAAGATCAGGCTAGACCCGGGTCTCGTCTCGGCCCGGTCTACGGCTGGGGAGCCGCTGTATTCACTCGCTACAGTATCACGCGAGTCTCATCACCAAGCTTGCCAAAGGTCGGCAACCCGGAGGCGTGCTTCAGAGCAAGCATGTCTCGCCGTGTTCGTGGAAAGGCGCGACACCGCCCTCGCCGCCTCGACAAGCTGAAAACAGCCACGACTCGGGGCATGCGCCGCCGGCACGTTCACGCTCTTCTGCGCACGAGCGAACGCCGCCGCCCGCCCGACGACAGCGTTGCACGAGGTGTTGCGGGAGATCGGCGCGGACGGGCGGCGACGCCTCGACGCTGGACGAACGTGAACTGCCACAAGCACTTCATGCAGGCACTGGAAGTGTTGCGACGACGATTTGCCGTATCCGGTGTGGCAGCATCGTCCTGCTCGCCCAACGTGCCTCGCTAGGGCGTCTTGGCCAAGGGTGGGAGACAATTGCAGCACCACGGCCAATGGGGGCCGGATAGTATGGCCGCTGCGGTGGGTGTTCTCGCAATGGTGAGTGTAGGATCTGCGGGGCGAGTGTAGTATGTTCTTCCTTGGCCGCGTTGGAATAAGCGAGTGCCGCCTACGATGATGCTCTCGGCACTATATACTCTATGTGTGTTGCACATTTTGCTAGCTTAGCTCTAAGCTAGATGATCTAGATCGAGCTTTTTGCTACCTTTTGGTTGTGTGCTTGCAAGCATTGGTTGATGTTCGATAGATCCGTCCCTCTCAGTTTGAGTACCATCTGCGGTGATGAACACCGGTTAGACGTTTTAATTCGTTGTAGTCCATGTGTTATTTTGTTTTGTTGGTGTTTATGGGACGATGGTGTTTGTGATTAAATATCAATGTGTTGTATTTCTCCAAATCATGTGCCGCATGGATATTTGATTGCAGCTGAAATGATGAGTGACTAGAGAGTGATGACAATGGTATATCCATGTTTGTGAGGTGTAAAATTTATTTGCGATTGGTATATTCATGTTTGTGAGGTGTAAAATTTATTTGCGATTCTCACCCTCAGCGGCCACGCAAACCGCCATGGTCGCCACAGCAGCACCTCGGCGTGGCCGCCTCAGCTGAACTCTCTCCCTTCTCTCTTGCCCTGGCACCTCGAGACTCGTCGGCTTGATTTGTTATGCCTCGCCGTTGACGCCACCTTGAACGCCTGGCGTGTCCGCCGTCGGTTCACGCCGCCGCGTACCGAACTGAAAAGCACTGTAGTACTTTTCGTTTGTTTGTGGTAAATATTATCCTACCATCGCATGGGGTAACTAGGCTCAAAAGATTAGTCTCTCGCAATGTACTCATCTAAATTGTGCAATTAGCTATTTTGTTTATTACCTACGTTTCATAATCAATGCATGCGTCTACTCTATGACATGTGGAGCCCAAAAAAGAATTTCAATTTTGAATTTCAAAAATTACAACTTCATGCAACATTTTTGGAGCATCTCTATTGATTTCAGAAGAAGTCATGGACATAAAATTTGTATAACTTCAAAAGATGTACATCTTTTATATTGGTTATTTCTTCATCTGACGACGTCATGGTAACATTTGTTCACAAGATTTGTGAAGAACAATGTCACTATCTAGCACTATGCCGGATGGGGAAACAACCAAAAAAAGAATTGTTGATTTTGCTAATTAAGTTATTATGAAACTCTCTACGCTTCTAAACTTTTTGCTTTGAAATTATCTTGTAAAGGAAAACTAGGCCTCAAACTAAAAATGAAAATTGAAATTTAAGTGTTTTAATTGACCTCGATATAGACAAACTACCAATATAGTGATTGTAGTTCTCAAATATCCATGAAACTTTGTAGTTTACAACTTTTTTGATTTGGGACATGTGTGTTCTTAGTTGTGATATACTATAATTAGGACAATCAACAAATAAAAATAGGCATCTCTAGCTACTCCATTCGAGGATGTTTTCCTTTTATTTTCTACTGAGAAAAAGAAATATTTTTTTTAAAAAGGAAGAGTCCCGACGGGCTACATTGTCACTATGGCCTGCCTCACACCAGCATGCATGGGAGAATCGAGGCGTACTAGAGCTACACTAGTAGACCGCCTCGTTTATAGATGGCAAAATATTTGCCAAAAGGCAGGCCCCACTGTTTGAATTAACTAAAAATGTTATAACTCACAAACCGAAATACCAATTTAAATTCGATTGCACCATTGAATTCCTTTCAATAAATCTTTCAAAACAAGAAATCATATGGTTATATTTCGATAAATTATAGGTGGGTCCTGATGTTAGTTGGTACATAGTAGTTTGTTTATTAATTTTTAAAATTTTCGAAGCTTGGAAAATGTAGTTTTCGCTCCTTCGTTTACGATCTCGGTACGGCCGCGTGTAGCATTTACCTATCGACCGACGCGGGTCTAGTGCTTACAGTTTGGGACCGGCCGTCCCGTGTGCGTGAACCGATCTCATGGTCTCTTCTCCTGTCTACGTATTCTCTTGGACCATGTCCATGCTAGCAAGGAGAAGTGAGAGGTTTCAATGACGAATTTGGGCCCTTGGGGAAATATGGCGTGCGACCATTTGCCCGCGAGCCCACAAAGACGTGGCCTTGGATGCCTTCAACCGTCGGTCCACGCTCGTCCTGCCGTGTAGTATAGCCAGAGAGAAAAAGAAAGGGGAGAGAAAAAGTGAAGAGCGGCAGAGGGGGAAGAGAGCAGCGACGGTGATTTCCTTGTCGCGAAGCGTCGGATTAATTATAGAGGCGAGAGAAAAATGGCCACCGGCTGGCCCCACAATTTAAAATATCTAAAAAATGTTTTAACTGAGAAATCAAAAATCTAAATTAGATTCTGATTACACCATTAAATTTGTTTCAATTAATTCTTCAAAACAAGATATCACATGGATATATTTAGATAAAATTACAAGTGGGCCCACACGATGGAAGTTGGGATAGAGTAGGACAAACTTTTGCGGGGGCCAAATTCCTAATTCTCCCATAGTCCTATTACTACTCCAAATAATGTTTGAAATTTCGAAATATAGCACACAAGTTACAGTCGCCCTTTTACATTAACCGTGGGACCATGGTGTCTGCATCGAACACTCTACAGTAGCCACCTCGGATTCCTTTATAGTGCTACTATGGGCAGTTTTCTCTCGCAGTCTCTCGTCTCTTCCTTCTCCCATACTACACCTCTTCTCATACTGTACATTCTCACCTCTTCTCCGTCCTGACTTTCCAAACTCATCACAACCAAACCTGAGTACGCAGCTGTCCGACCGCAGGCGACCGCCGCCGCCTTCGTCTCCATCCCGGGCAGGTGGTGCTCTTTATCACATCCATGCAGCTAGATATGGTTTTTCATGTGGTTTTTGAAGCAGCAAATACAAAAGTTTTTTCTTTTTTTGGTGGTTCCAGATCGGGATCGAGTCCCGGCCGTTCAGATCTCGACTTCATGTGGTCTCAAAGTCCCTCCGCTCGATCTCTAGTGTTTTAGCTAGTGTTGGGTTGGGATGGAGGCCTAAGAAATGTCGCAAAGAAGCACGTCTTCTTGGGTAAACACACCGCTGAGATCTCTAAAAATGCATTTCCTTTTTTGAAGTTTTTTAGTGGCTCTAAAAGGTTTTGTTTTGTCTTTATATTTGTGTGATTCATGCTAGCCACAAAGACCTACCTCTGGGAGATTATAAAAAAGGATGGGGAGGAGGTCGAAGAAAATGTGGCAAGAAAAACACATTTTCTTTGTGTAGTTTTGCCAATGCCTCCTTGCGGTCAAGTGTCCTCTAAAATGGATGTCTCCTCAGGGGCACTTCTCTGTGGCTAACATGGCATGAATAGAAGCGTGCTGCGTTAGATAGGTCTCGAGCCTTAATCATGCGCATGGCTAGAGCTAAAGACCTGCCCCTGGAGATTATAATCTGCGCAAGGGCCGCAACCGCCTCGCCTGTCTTTGTATCTCTACTTTCCGAGTGCGGACGGAGGAGGTTGCCTTCTAAACAGATGCTCCCTACTCGAATCAGATCGAACCTGTATTGCTAGTTTGTGCATTGTGGCTCAACAAACGAATTCGGTTTGATTTGGTCCATAAAGAGGCAAAATTTGGCCTTGTGTTGAAAAAAAAAACAAATTTGGCATCGAACACTCTACCTCATTCTTTCTCTCGATCGTGACCCACGATGGACGGTACACCTCGGGCATGTCATCATGATTACGATTCTACAGACCCCGTGATGGTGCGGATGACACTGCGAGGATGGACGAGAGAGAAAATGGCCACCAATTGAGGGCCCCACAATTTAAAATACCTAAAAAATGTTTTAACCGACAAACCAAAAATCTAAATTAAATTCTCATTACACCATTAAATTTGTTTCAATTAATTCTTCAAAACAAGATATCACATGGATATATTTAGATAAAATTACAAGTGGGCCCACACGATGGAAGTTGGGATAGAGTAGGACAACCTTTTTTCAGGGCCAAATTCCTAATTCTCCCAAAGGCCATAGTCCTATTACTACTCCAAACAATGTTTGAAATTTCGAAATACTAGCACACAAGTTCTGATTAAGCCCCAAAAAAAGTGCGAGACAAATCTTTTGAGCCTAGTTACTCTATAATAGGATAACAATTACCAAATACAAACAAAAAGTGCTACAGTAGCCGAACCCAAAATATTTCACCAACTAAGACTACCCGCGATTAGCGATGTTTTTGCGGTGCTTGGGCGTTCTCTCTCCTATCCAAGCACCGTGCCCACCATTGTGGGCGGTCTTTGAAGTTCCACAAATTTTCTGCACCGACTCAAGAGGAAGCACGATGCTTCATTCCGGGAGTGGGGCGAGCAAAGAGAACGCGACGCACGGAACACACGTGCATGCGAAACAAACGTGTGGTCCGGGTGCGGGCGCATGTGGGATGGATTGATTGGTGGGGTCCACCGCGGGCGAAACACCGTGCCACGCCGTGGTGTTGGATGGAATTGAGGCATCGGTGCCAATGTCGGATGGACAAAAATTTTAGCATCGCTACGCGGGATAGTCTAAACACACATTAACCGTGGGACCATGGTGTCGCATCGAACACTCTACGTTTGCCACCGGATTCTATGAGATCTTGTGGCGAGGCCCCACTGTTTGAACTAACTAAAAATGTTATAACTCACAAACCAAAAACCAATTTAAATTCGATTACACCATTGAATTCCTTTCAATAAATCTTTCAAAACTAGAAGTCATATGGTTATATTTCGATAAATTATAGGTGGGTCCCACTGATGGTAGTTGGTATAGAGTAAAGTAAAAAAATAATGAAAATATAGGGGAAAAAAGAGAATAGGAGGGTGTAACTGTATTTGTAGGGTATTGGGTGTACATAGTTTGTTTATTAATTTTTAAGGAATTTTTCAGTAGCTTGGAAAATGTAGTTTTAAAACTCCTCGTGTACGTTCTTCGGGTTGCATGTCTTGACGCTGCGGGTCTAGTGCTTACAGTTGGGACCGGCCGCCTGTCTTTGTGAACCGATCTCATGGTCTCTTCTCCTGTCTCTCATTATTCTCTTGGACCATGTCCATGCTAGCAAGGAGAAGTGAGAGGTTTGATGGCAATTGGGCCCTTGGGGAAATATGGCGTGCGACCATTTGCCCGCGAGCCCACAACCGCGTGGCCTTGGATGCCTTCAACCGTCGGTCCACGCTCGTCCGCCGTGTAGTGTAGCCAGAGAGAAAAGAAAAGGGAGAGAGAAAAGAAGAGCCGGCGAGGGGGGTGAGGGAAGGGAGCAACGGACGGTGATTTCCTTGCCCCACGGATGCTATACTAGTTTGTATATACTAGAGTATAGTAAAGTAAGAGAGAGAGAGAGAGAGAGAGAACGGGAAAAAAGAAAAAAAAAAGAGAGAATAGGAGGGTGTGATAGTAATATTCTAACTTATACGTACTAGATTTCTCGTTCATACCGTGTCAACACGCGGGGATATGACGCGTGAAGGACAAAGTTAAACGGGATTAAAACATACCAAGGATTTCCTCAAATAATTTATTATATTTATGTTTTATTGCATTACCGTAAGTTGTCACCTATCCAACATATCTAAATATTTCTATTCAACATTGGTTTAGCTTAGAGTTTAAACATAAGATTAAATAATCTTTTTTGCGAATAATTTTAGTGATTACACAATTCAATCCTTTAACAATATAATACCCCCTTTCTACCCGCGGCAACGCTGCGGAATATACGCCTAGTTATTATTACTACTCTCCAACCGAGCGCCACCACGCTGCTGTTCACCTCCAACCTCCCGCCGGCTTAGAGCTACTAGCTTCTAGCAAAAAAGCCCCCACCGGTCGCCGCTTCGCCATGGAGAACATTTGAACGCACTTGCTTGTGGAGCTTGCGATGCACGTCGCCATGCACGCAAAGCATCCCATATGGAGGGACCTTCTTCAATCTGCGGGCCACCTGTTTGCAGATGAAAGCGGCGTGACGCGCGACCCCTGGTAGGACGGAGCATCGGCTGAGACCGGGTCGTCTCGGTCGGGTCTACGATCAGTCATTGCTACTGCGGTGAGTCACATCGGCAAGCTTGCTGGGCTGGCAACCCGGAGGGCGTGCTAGGCAGGCATGTCTACTGTGTTCGTGGAAGGCCGCAGCACCGTCTCGCCGCCTCTCGACAAGTCTGAAACAAGCCGCCAACTCGCAAGCACGGCCCGTTCCGCGCTCACGCCGCTCTAGAGGCGAGAACGCCGCCCGCCGCCGATGACCTACGGTGCCCGAGAGGGTGTTGCGGAGATCGAGCGCGACTCGGCGGCGACGCTGCCTCGACGCTGGACGAACGTGAACTGCCGCAAAGCACTTCATGCAAGCACTGAAGTGCTGCACGACTGGTCGCTGCTACGTAATAGTTTATTTATATTTTTTTTGGGAATTTTAAAAGCTTGAAAATGTAGTTTTAGTTCCTCCATGTCGATTTCGGGTGCACGTAGCATTTACCTAGCGGTGATGCGCGGGTCGATCTTTGCGGGTTGGGACCCGGCCTCTTCCTTCTCTTAGCATGTAGACTAGTGGGTCCCACGACCTCTCCCTTTTCTCTCTTCCCGCATGGAGCAACACAATGGTCTGACCCGCGATGGACAAATTCCTAATTCTCCCATAGTCCTATTATACTCCAAATAATGTTTGAAATTTCGAAATAGAACACAAGTTCTGATCACCCTTTTACATTAACCGTGGGACCATGGTGTCTGCATGAACACTCTGTTAGCCACCTCGGATTCCTTTATAGTGCTACTATGGGCGAGTTTTCTCTCGCATCTCGTCTCTTCCTTCTCCCATACTACACCTCTTCTCATCTTTTGTACTAGTAGTACTCTTCTCACCTCTTCTCCGTCCTGACTTTCCAAACTCATCTCAACCAGAGAATGGTCCGACCACGAGGGGGACTGCCTGCGCCTTCGCCTTCGTCTCCATCCTCCGGGTGGTGCTCTTTATCACATCCATGCAACTAGATATGGTTTTTCGTGTGGTTTTTAAAGCAAAGAAATACAAAAGTTTTTTTTTTTTTTTGGTGGTTGCAGATCTGGTCCGTCGGCGGAAGCACATCTTCTTTTCTTTTTTGGTGGTTGCAGATCTGGGGTCCGTCGCGGAAGCACATCTTCTTGGGTAAGCACCGAAATCTAGATTGTAAAGTGCATTATCCTTCCTTTTTTTTGAAGGGTTTTTTGAATGGCTATAAAAAGCTTTTGTTTTGTCTTGCATATCTGGGTGACTCATGCTATCTACTAGCTTGTACAACATTGCTCAATTATTTTGTTGTCTTATACCTTTTCCCCAGATTCATCCTAGGTACAAACATAAAGACCTATGCGGGAGATTATAAAAGGATGGGGGAGGAGGCGAAGAAAATGTCACAAGAGATCCTTTTCCACCCCTCTATTTTCTATCTTTGCAGGCTATCGGCTGGCTCAGATTGGGTGAATGCAGCTGCAGTCGAAGACGCCGAAGTTAGACGATCTCGTTCCCCGCGCGGATCCTTTTCGACCTCTCTTTCTCCCTGCTTCTTGAGTGATTTGTATAGAAGCAGTAGCGGTTAGATGGGTCTCGAGCCTTAATCATGCGCATGGCTAGAGCTTAAGACTGCTTTGGGAGATTATAATCTCGCCAAGGGCCGCAAGCGTCTCGGCGGTCTTTTTGTTGTCTATACTCAAGTCCGGACGGGGAGGAGGGCGCCTTCTAAGCGGATGGTCCCTACTCGAATCAGTATCGAACTGTATTGCTAGTTTGTGCTAGTTTGTGCATTGTGGCTAAACAAACGAATTCAAAGCTTGATTTGTTCCGTAAAGAGGCAAATTTTGGCCTTGTGTTGAAACAAATTTGGCATCGAACACTCACCTCCTTCTCTCTCTCGATCGATCGAGCGGGCATGTGAAATGACTCCATCGTGACCCACGATATGCGGTACACCTACTATACACGGTGTTGGGCATGTCATCATCATGATTACGATTCTCTACGGACCGTCTTTGGTGCAGATGACACTGCGAGGATGGACGGAACGGCGAGTTTTTATATTCCCAAAAAGTTTTGACCAAAACCTTTTCCAACAACTGTCTGACGGGGACTTCGTGGCGGCCGGTAGAGGCAGAGCCGGCCCAGCCGATGCCGGCCGGCGTCTGCACGCTTTTCCTTTCCTTGTCGAGAAGCGTCGGATTAATTATAGATGAGAGAGAGCATGGCCACCGGGGCCCCACAATTTAAAATACCTAAAAATATTTTAATTGAGAAACCAAAAATCTAAATTAAATTCCGATTACACCGTAAAATTTGTTTTAATTAATTCTTCAAAACAAGACATCACATGGATATCTGATATTTAGATAAAATTAACAATGGGCCCACGATGGTAGTTGGGATAGAGTAGGACAAACTTTTTCAGGGCCAAATTCCTATTACTCCCTCCGTTCCACAATTTCTTTGACTCATATAAATTGTGTTTGATTTGCTTTCGTCTTATTCAAATTTTTTTATGTAAATTATAAAACAAATAAAATGTCATTACAATATTTTTAGTGATGTAGTAAGTCATAACAAAAGTGGTAATATTTATTAAAAAAGTTGAATAAGGCGAGAGGTCAAACACAGTTTATATGAGTCAAAGAATTGCAAGTATTGTGGAACGGAGGGAGTACTCCAAATAATGTTTGAAATTTCGAAATATAGCACACAAGTTACAGTCGCCCTTTTACATTAACCGTGGGACCATGGTGTCTGCATCGAACACTCTATAGTAGCCACCTCAGATTCCTTTAGAGCAACCACAATGTCTGCCATAAGGTAGTCCATAGGATTAAAATATTTCCTACCAGCTACCTGAAACATTGTGGAAGGTACCCATAAGGCAGTCCATAGTATTAGGTAACCATAGCCCTATGGGCAGCCCATAAGGAATAAAAAATATTAAACTCTCTCTCTCCTTCCACTTTCTCTCTCTGTCTTATTATGACAAGCGGGTCCTGTCTTATAGACTACTTGGTCCATATACATTGTGGCAAAATTCATAGTACCCGACCAATCAGCGACCTTTGGACCCACCCTTATGGACTACTTGGTCCATATACATTGTTGTTGCTCTAAGGTAGTCCATAGGATTAAAATATTTCCTACCAGCTACCTGAAACATTGTGGAAGGTACCCATAAGGCAGTCCATAGTATCAGGTAACCATAGCCCTATGGCAGCCCATAAGGAATAAAAAATATTAAACTCTCTCTCTCCTTCCACTTTCTCTCTCTGTCTTATTATGACAAGCGGGTCCTGTCTTATAGACTACTTGGTCCATATACATTGTGGTAAAATTCATAGTACCAGCCAACTGACACTGGACCCACCCTTATGGACTACTTGGTCCATATACATTATTGTTGCTCTTATATTGCTACTATGGGCAGTTTTCTCTCGCAGTCTCTCATCACTTCCTTCTCCCATACTACACCTCTTCTCATACTGTACCTAGTTAGTACTCTTCTCACCTCTTCTCCGTCCTGACTTTCCAAACTCATCTCAACCAAACCTGAGTACAGAGCTGTCCGACACAGGGGACTGCCTTGCCTTCGCCTTCGCCTTCGTCTCCATCCTGGTCAGGTGGTGCTCTTTATCACATCCATGCACCTAGATATGGTTTTTCATGTGGTTTTTGAAGCAGCAAATACAAAAGTTTTTTCTTTTTTTGGTGGTTGCAGATCTGGATCGAGTCCCGGCCGTTCAGATCTCGACTTCATGTGGTCTCTGAAGTCCCGGCTGCTCTGATCTCTAGTGTTTTAGCTAGTGTTGGGTTGGGAAGGAGGCCGAAGAAATGTCGCAAAAGAAGCACGTCTTCTTGGGTAAACACCGCTGAGATCTCTAAAATGCATTTCCTTTTTTTTTGAAGTTTTTTAGTGGCTCTAAAAAGGTTTTGTTTTGTCTTTATATTTTTTTTGTGATTCATGCTAGCCACAAAGATCTACGCTGGAGATTATAAAAGGATGGGGAGGAGGTCGAAGAAAATGTGGCAAGAAAAACACATTTTCTTTTGTGCTTGTGAAGTTAAGGTCCTCAAGAATGGATGTCTCCTTCCGAGGCACTTCTTGGCACTTCTAGTAGCATCTAGCACCGGATGCAAATATACGCCGTAAATGTGTCCGTTGTCTTACAAATTTATGTGACTCTGCTATATTGCTCAATAATTTGGTTCTTACATAGTAGTTTCTATTTTAAAGTTTGGCTCAGTCTTTGGAGGTCGGCGGTGGGCCGCTCCCCTCTCCTCGGCCGAGTTGAGTATTTTTTAAGTCGCGCGAAAGACTCGAGAGACTCGAGGTTCTGCTAGTTTCACTACAACTTCTGCGAGACCCTTTCACTACAACTTCTGGAGATTATAATCCGGCCGCAAGCTCCTCGAGTGTGTCGTCGTCCCTACTCGAGTCTGGACCCGTGGGACGTCCATATATGTCTTCGTAGCTTAGGTCTTGCTTCTTTTTTGGACAATGTTCGCTTGCTCTTGCTTCATCTAGTTTCAGCTTGTTATGTCTCACGGAATACTATTAAATCAGCCAAAATCAGGCGCTAGCAAAACAACCTTTTCTCCGTAATGTTGTTATATTATCAAAAATTGTTCAAATTTGGAATGCTCGGCTCTCCAAGAATGTTTATCGAACTGTATTGCTAGTTTGTGCATTGTGGCTCAACAAATCGAATTCAGCTTGATTTGTTCCGTAAAGAGGCAAATTTTGGCCTTGTGTTGAAACATTGGCATAGAACACTCACCTCCTCTCTCTCTCGATCGATCGAACAGGCATGTGAAATGACTCCATACGTGACCCCTGATGTACAGTACACCTAATGACCGCGGTGTTCGAGCATGTCATCATGATTACGATTCTACGCACCCGTGCTTGAAAAAAAACGAGTGCGTAGGATGGTGCAGATGACACTGCGAGGATGGACGGAACAACAAGTTTTTTTATATTTCCCAAAAAAGTTTTGACCAAAACCTTTTCCAACAATACTACGGGGACTCGCGCGGCCGGCAGAGGCAGAGACGGGAGACGGCCGTGGCAACGTGAACGCTTCTGGTTCCTTGTCGCGGCGGCGTCGGATTAATTATAGGCGAGAGAGAAAAATGGCCACCGACGGGCCCCACAATTTGAAATACCTAAAAATGTTTTACACCAACCGAGAAACCAAAAATCTAAATTAAATTCTGATTGCTACACCATTAAATTTGTTTCAATTAATTCTTCAAAACAAGATATCACATGGATATACGTACGTATTTAGATAAAATTACAAGTGGGCCCACACGATGGTAGTTGGGATAGAGTAGAGGACAAACTTTTTTCAGGGCCAAATTCCTAATTCTCCCATAAACAATGTTTGAAATTTTGAAATAGCACACAAGTTACAGTCGCCCTTTTACATTAACCGTGGGACCATGGTGTCTGCATCGAACACTCTACAGTTGCCACCTCGGATTCCTTTATAGTGCTACTATGGGCGCAGTTTTCTCTCGCAGTCTCTCGTCACTTCCTTCTCCCATACTACACCTCTTCTCATACTGTACTAGTAGTACTCTTCTCACCTCTTCTCCGTCCTGACTTTCCAAACTCATCTCAAGCAAACAAGAGTAGAGAGCGGTCCGACACAGGGGACTGCCTCGCCTTCGCTTTCGTCTCCATCCTGGGCAGGTGGTGCTCTTTATCACATCCATGCAGCTAGATATGGGTTTTCATGTGGTTTTTGAAGCAGCAAATACAAAAGTTTTTTCTTTTTTTGGTGGTTGCAGATCTGGGGTCCATCGTGGAAGCACATCTTCTTTTCTTTTTTGGAGGTTGCAGATCTCGGGGTCCGTCGCGGAAGCACATCTTCTTTTCTTTTTGGTGGTTGCAGATCGGGGGTCCGGCGCGGAAGCACGCGTCTTCTTGGGTAAGCACCGAAATCTAGATTGTATAGTGCATTATCCTTCCTTTCTTGAAGTGATTTCTGAATGGATCTAAAAATTTTTTTGTGTTTGTCTTACATATCTGTGTGACTCATGCTACCTTCTACAACCACAGAGATCTACGCGGGAGATTATTAAGGGATGAAGGAGGAGAGATGTGCAAAAACCAATGTGAGCAAGCTTCATGTTGTTCTCCTCTAATCGACACCACAGCTCCAGGGCAGAGATAGATTACTAGACGTTTGAGATTGGTGTTTATCCCGACCCAAGTGTTTGAGAGCCCTAAAAACTCAAAACACAAGTTTTGCTTGTTTCTCTAGAACTTGCAGAGAGACCCTTTGAGTGGACTTTTGACGAGTGGGGCTCACGGCCGTGGGACTATAATCTCCGTGTAGGTCTCGAGCCCCTAGTCATGGCCATGGCTGGCGCTTAAGACTTGTCTTTGGAGATTATAATCCGGCCGCAAGCTCCCCGGAGGGTGTTATGTCGCCCCTACTCGAGTCTAGACCCGAGGGGCGTCCATATATGTCTTTGTAGCTTAGGTCTTGCTTCCTTCCCTTTGACAATATTCGCTTGCTCTTGCTTCATCTTGTTTCAAATTTTGTTATGTCTCACGGAATACTATTAAATCAGCCAAAATTAGCGCCAGCAAAACAACCTTGTTATCCGTAATGTTGTTATATTATCAAAAAATTGTTCAAATTTGGAATGCTCTGGCTCTCCAAGAATCTGTATCGAACCTGTATTGCTAGTTTGTGCATTGTGGCTCAAAAACGAATTTAGCTTGATTTGTTCCGTAAAGAGGCAAATTTTGGCCTTGTGTTGAAACAAATTTGGCATCGAACACTCACCTCCTTCTCTCTCTCGATCGATCAAACAAGCATGTGAAATGACTCCATACGTGACCCCTGATGTACAGTACACCTATTGTAGGCATGTCATCATGATTACGATTCTACAGACCCGTGCTTGAAAAAACGAGTCTGTAGGATGGTGCAGATGACACTGCGAGGATGGACGGAACGACAAGTTTTTATATTTCCCAAAAAAGTTTTGACCAAAACCTTTTCCAACAATACTACGGGGGACTCGCGGCTAGCGTAGAGGGCGAGACGGGGACGGCCGTGGCAACGCGTGAACGCTTCGGTTCCTTGTCGCGAAGCGTCGGATTAATTATAGGCGAGAGAGAGAAAATGGCCACCTGTGTTGGGCCCCACAATTTGAAATACCTAAAAAATGTTTTACACCAACCGAGAAACCAAAAATCTAAATTAAATTCGATTGCTACACCATTAAATTTGTTTCAATTAATTCTTCAAAACAAGATATCACATGGATATACGTATTTAGATAAAATTACAAGTGGTCCCACACGATGGTAGTTTTTTTGACTAGGAACACGATGGTAGTTGGGATAGAGTAGAGGACAAACTTTTTCGAGGTCAAATTCCTAATTCTCCCATAGTCCTAGTATCTCCAAACAATGTTTGAAAATTTCAAAATAGACACAAGTTACTGTGGCCCTTTTACATTAACCGGTAGGACCATGGTGTGCTGCATCGAACACTCTCTGATTGCCACCTCGGATTCCTTTATAGTGCTACTATGGGCAGTTTTCTCTCAGCAGCCTCTCGTCTCTTCCTTCTCCCATACACCTCTTCTCATACTGTACTAGTAGTACTCTTCTCACCTCTTCTCCGTCCTGACTTTCCAAACTCATCTCAAGCAAACAAGAGTAGAGAGCGGTCCGACCACGGGGGGCGCCTTACGCCTTTGTCTCCATCCCGGGCGGGGTGCACCTCTTTATCACATCCATGCAACTGGATATGTTTTTTTCATGTGGTTCTAGAAACAAAGAAATGCGAAGTTTTTTTTCTTTTTTGGTGGTTGCAGATCTGACTAAAGTCGCGGAAGCACATCTTCTTTTCTTTTTTGGTGGTTGCAGATCTGGGGTCCGTCGCGGAAGCACATCTTCTTTTCTTTTTTGATGGTTGCAGATCTGGGGTCCGTCGCGGAAGCACATCTTCTTGGGTAGGCACCGAAATCTAGATTGTAAAGTGCATTATCCTTCCTTTTTTTGAAGGTTTTTTGAATGGCTCTAAAAAGGTTTTGTTTTGTCCTGCATATCTGTGTGACTCGTGCTATCTATAAGCTTGTACAACATTGCTCAATAATTTTGTTGCCTTATACCTTTTCCCAATTCATCCTAGGACACCGAGGTACAAACACAAAGACCTATGCTGGAGATTTTAAAAGGATGGGGAGGAGGCAAGATCTAGATTGCCTTTCTCAAATATGAGATAACAAACAAAGCAATATTTGAAATGCCTTTCTCAGTCGCGGATGACAAACAAAGCAATATCCTGAATGTTGTACGTATATTGAAGGTATGCAAGACGTTGATATCTACTCAATGGTGCACTTCTTCATGCATGTAAACAACTATGTACTATCTTCTTGGGTGAGCACCGAAATCTAGATTGTAAAGTGCATTATCCTTCCTTTTTTTGAAGGTTTTTTTGAATGGCTCTAAAAAGGTTTTGTTTTGTCTTGCATATCTGTGTGTCTCATGCTATAGCTTGTACAGCTTTTGCTCAATAATTTTGTTGTCTTAAATACTTTTTTCCGATTGATCCTAGGTACAAACCCAAAGACCCACGCGGGAGATTATAAAAGGATGGGAGGCATGAAAAGCACATCCCGTTGCTTTGTGCTCCTGTTCGAGATTGGCAACCACAACGGCGTGGTCCTTTTTGATATTTGCAACCACCTCTGCCTTTTGCCATCTGCAGCTCCTACTGGCCTCGGCCTGTTTTGCCTTTTGGGCTTATCATTTAGCAGGAACCGCTTGAGTTGCACAACTTGCCCCTGTTTGGATCCAAGAGGATTCTAAAATCCTTGAGAAAAAAAAATTGTGTAGCTTCCAAACATGCCCTAGATTCTAGAATCTGATGGTCGATTGTAAAAATCCGGAATCAGCCCAAGAGAAGATTTTACCCGATTTTGCCCATCCACATGTCTATAACCATAAAATTTGTTTCTAGAATCCGTATCCAAACACAACATTTAGATTTTATCTAAAATCTAGATTCTAGAAATCTAGCTAAAATCAAGATTTTGAGAATCCAAAAATCGATCCAAACAGGGCCGTCCTCATGTTGCGCCTTGGCCGCGCAATTGCCTGCGCTTTTTGATGCGCAATGTCTGCCGGGCCTTAGCCGCCCCCTCCTACTCATCTACTGCTGAGTAATTTGAAGATAATAAATCTTGCGTTCTAGGCCCAAGGTGTGGTGCGCTCAAGTGAATAGTAGTAGTCTCTACCTTGACGTGCACATTAGGGATATGCATCCCATGGTATGAGTATTGTTGATCTTTATGAGCATCCATTGTGTGTGACCAAGCATATTACGACCTATGTTGCTTGTAAACTCGTGTCATATAATCGTACATTGTGGAGAGTTTACAATGGATGGAACTTCTACTCATGTGTCAAATTTGATTGTGTGAACGCGTCTAGCTTGTCATATTTTTCTTTTGTCATATTTAAAAAATTGAGATGCTTTGACTCCATAAGACTAATGACATAACTTGTTTGTTTATCTGGGCACTTTCATTTGACGGTTGATAGTGCGCTTTTTATGGTTTATTGAAACTTTTTTGTCAAGATGACCGCTTGTGGTTTCGAATCGATTTCTTTGTGTACACATCCGTAGTGATTACTTTGGTTGTGTGAAGGCTAGTGTTGTCAATGCATTCTCGCGTGGTCCGGATTGAGCTTTATCATGGCAATGAAGCAAGACTGGAATGGAAGGGTCATTCGAAAAGGTTTTTTTTTTGGTGATCGATCTTATGCCGCCTCTTGACTTACTTTTGGTGATGATGTACTATCTAGCTAAGCTAGTATTAAAACTATGTGATGATCGATGCAAACTCGATAACTGCTTGCTCAATTTGATAAAATATGTGATGCTAGTAGCTTGTTAGCACAAATTGTTGACCACACATACATATGCTTCGCACGTCTTTGGATACAGCGCATCGTAAAATACATATATATTATTATATTGAACTTGTTGCTCGTGGGACCATCTTGTGCGTATGCGCATCCCAACTCCACTCCGCTCTGCGTGGGGAGTGGACGAACAATACCGACGGCCTGTTGTGAACAATTCGGTGCTGGGGCCAACTTGGTTGTGAATTCTTAGCCCTGAGGCTCTTGGCTGCTTAAGAATCGGGCGACCTTAGCGGTCCGGATCAAATCGGACGGCCACGGTTCACCGATGTTGCAAAAATATCGCCCCACCGCCCCCTTCTACCGCAGAAACCTAGTACTGTACTACTTTAGTCGTCAAGAAAGAAACGCCAGCAATTTTTTTCGCAAATAGATAGATCCAAAGATGAAGAAACCTAGGTTCGCCGGAAATGGCGAGTCATCCGGCGAGATCCATCAAAACCGACTTCAAACCCCCGCCCGCTAGCTCCGATCTTATCAGCCAACCTCCCGGGCGCCATTCTCACCACCATCATCTCCCTCCTACCAATCGACAAATGGCGCGGGGCATAAAGTATTATCTACCCGGCGCCCCTATGGCGAACTCTCCGCCAACCTCTACGACGGCGACATCAAGCTCATCAAAGCGCAAAGCGCAAGCGCCAGCATAGCGCCGGCATATTTGACGCCATACGGATCGTATCTCGGATCATCTCCGATCATTGGTCCTTTCCATCGGCGTTGTCCCTTGGTTGGCAAAGAATAGATGACATCTATCCGATCTATGTGTCCGCTTCAATCCCCTAAATCTGATAGCCTTGAGCATCTTGAGCTTTGGAACGCATTCACATATGCGGTGTCCGGAGCCGCCGCCCAATTTCTGTTATCCTCCTCCCTTTATGCTCTCACCATCGCGGATGATAGACCTGGACCTAGACTACACCATGAGTTCACCAAGTTTCCGGTCTTGATTTAGATAGTTTACATTTCGCCAATATGAAAGAGTGCGCATGGCTATCGGGGACAAAATGCTCCATGTGCTTTGTTGGCGGTCATTATCAAGCATTTAATACCACCAACTCGAGGTTCATTCCAAGGGAAATAAACAATCTCATGGTGCATATGCATTTATTTTCTAACCTAGTTCCACTTGTATTGGTAGAAAACATGTTTTGCGTGTATAAAAGTGGAAACAAGTACAAATACGCCCAATCAACAATGAAAGCACAAAACCGGATTGCGCCTTTGTCAAGGGGAGGGCCAACATCCGGAATCGTGCAAAAACGGGCCGATGCACCTATGGGACAATGAACCAAAGTGGGGCCAAGAGGCGGCACGCAAAAAGCCGGCTCGAGCGGGCCAAACACGGGCCGGCCACCCCTGGGTGGGGGCGCGAGCACGGCCCGATCCCGGCCGCGGCTCGCCTGACTTTCACATGCCGAAATGTTGAGGCGGGAAAAGATGGTGCAAAGTTGTTTGGCGCCCGGTTTTCTCCCCGCCAAAGTGCCTAAATTTTGGCCTCACTTCATGTATAAATAGGGGCATACCCCCTCTAAAGCATGAAGACACAACCATTCACTCACACACTCCACTCCATCACTCACACTTAGTACACATTGGAGTAGAGGAAAGGGAGCCAAGTTAGAATTAGAAGGGAGTGAGAGAGGAGGAAGTGTGGAGAAGAGGAGTAGCGACCCCTCTCGCCAGGCGAAAGGAGTTCAACCACGCCGGCTCCCGCCTCCGCATTTGTACCTCTACGGATCATCCCTACTGGGTTTGAGTAAGAGATCTGTGTTCTATTTACAAAGCAATTATCTTCGAAGTTTAAATTATTACTTTAATTATACGTTCACCGTTCGTTGTTTACCATATCGGTAGATGCTCTAGTAGAGGACTCCCCGATGAAGACGGATGCTCCCCGCCAACGCTAGAGTACGTGATAAGTAGTGTAGACGTGGTGTCTAAACTACAAGTCACCCTCGTTTACCAATCAGTCCCACGGTAGTGAGGTAGGCGGCAGGTGACAGCCCCGCTTGACCTTAGTATTCCTCCACGTCCGGTTGTCGCGGTAGTCCGAGGCCGGACCCTTCCTCGCGCACCGGGGAGAGCCGGTGGCTACGTGAACGTATAAGAAAAGAAGTAATTTGGCTTTAGGATAATCCGCCGTAGTAGAAACTCACTACCCGCCACCCTTTCCATCTTCATCCCGGTAGCTAGTCGAGCCCTGACTTAACACCCGTTCCCCTGGAAATCGATACCCCTAACACTTCCGGGTGAAGTGCTACAACGGTATTTCCGTGCGCTTGCGGACTATTCTCTCGCTTACGCTAAGAAACACCAACAAGCATTTCTCGGCGCCGTTGCCGGGAACGTTGTCGTTATAGTCTTCAACCTAGTCTACCCGTGTATCCTACATTATCCATTTCCACCCCGCCATTAAAACAAAAATCTAAAAAAAAAATTATGGAGCACTCAACTATTGCAAAACTGTCTGCTCCCAGTGGCGAGCTCTTAGAACGCCCATCTTCTTCGAAGCCCATCACAAATTTCGAAGTTATGAGCCTCATACCTGGCCTACTGGCCATGGTTCGGGATCAGTCCTTCTCGGGTTATGATTACGAAAATCCATACCATCACCTGAGGGAGTTTGAGCAACTCTGTGCTTGCCTCACCATTGAAGGCATGTCACAAGACACGTTGAGGTGGAAGCTATTCCCTTTCTCACTTGAGGAGAGAGCGAAAACAAAGGGTTCGACCACAACATAGGAAGGTAGCGGTGATTGGGAGGAATTGCGGGCAAGGTTTTGCCAAGCTTTCTTCCCTATATCCCGAATTGCTTCCCTCCGTCAAGAGATACTCTGCTTCCAACAAGGGGAGAAGGAGTCGTTAGGTGCAGCCTGGGACAGATTCTCAATTTCAACAATGAATCATAAATTCCTCCACCCTGCCATCTCATAGATAAGCATATATATATACACACACTAACTCTATGCAGATGGAGAGAAAGTCATCATCAAGAGAAATATGATCATCATATATGACGGAATGACTATGATGCATCACTCACAATTCAATCATAAATTGTGAATGATATCAATCAAGGTGAGAGAAACAACCCAAAAATAGTTGCTTCCTTTCCTAAATTTTATTTTCACCGCTGCATAATTGATAGATTTTCATATATCTCATTACTCGTTTAATTTCCTTTTAAAATCCATGGCATATTTGTTTAAATGCATTCATCCACCCCATTTGCATTGTTTTGCATATAAAATAAAAATGGTTCTTGTTTCATCCTTCAATGTTCATACAACCTTTGAATCAATCTCAAATTCTTCATTTTTCATGCTACCATTCTCTTTGCTAGTATGTTTTGGTTTAGGAGTGTTGGTCATTCATGATGATCATACTCCCATAGGCTTTTAAATTAAGCATGGTGCTTAGGTTAATTAGCCTACCTTAATCAAATTTGATATGGAGTCGAGTTTGGTTATTGAACTAAAACTATTAGTATAAATTTCGGTTGTATGCCTAGACTAACCCCTGCAAGTATTTCTCAAAACCATAAGGGTAAGTCTTTTTTGAGGTAGATTCATAACAAAGGGAAATCAAAGTTCATTAGGTGAACATTGAATAACCTTGATTAGAAATAAAATAATAATAATAAAAATTAAAAAAAAATAAAGAGAAAGAAGAAAAGGAGGAGTCTCCTCCCTCTGCCCTAAGCTGCCATGAAGGCCCAAGGTCCTATACGCCACTGGTGAGTAAGGCCGAAGCCTCATGACTGGCCTGAGTCGGACCATTAAGATGCTACCGCGGAGGGTCAACACCTGTGTCATCATATGCTGCCGGTACATACGCACTCAGGTAAAGCAAAGGTAATAATCACCAACTTGTTTAAACTCACGATCGTCTCCAGATAAAATCATGTTTCCCTTGTTTATGAAACATGGCCAAGGTTTGGATGCATTCACATGGGCACATGTGGTACATCCATAGGTTTTTTAAATCAAGCATAGTGCTTGGGTTAAAATGACCTTCTTTAATCAAAGTTAGACTTGGCGTTTAATTTTGGTCAATGGACCTTGAGGCATTGCTCTCATAAGCAATAGAACTATCTTTACGGTGGAGATAAACCAAGGCTAGTCTTATAATTCATCTTATAATAGTCTTATTTGAGTAAGAGAAGTCTGGTGAATAAAAAAACATGATAAAGATCCTCCCTAAAAATATATATATATATTTAAAAATTTTCAAAACCTAACTAGCTCAAATAGCCACTTCCTCATATGTTCTTCAATGAGGTAATCACGAGGGATGGTAAGTCCACTCGTGATTTACCATGTCCCAACCATGCAGAGCACGAGGTACAAAGTCGGTCTTTATGATTTGAGCTAGTTTGGGAGTAGGATCCCAACAAGGGATAGATTGAGACGGTTTCAACTCACCGATAAAACTTCATCAAGAATCCGAGTCATGCTCAGAGAAGGCACGACCCGTCGATCACCCTCCTACTACTCCATCGGAAATCGACCACATCAAGGCACCATCCGCACTAAACACCACGGCCGACCTTACCAAGATGGTGTAGGCAAACCCATGGATTGTCTAGCAAGGATGCCGACGCACATCTCCAACACTTCACGAGTTGTGCAACACCGTCAACATGGCGGTGTTGCACCAGAGAGCATCGTGACTCCGCCTATTTCCGTTTTCCCTCCTAGGGAGTGCGAGGACGATGGTTCTATCAAGACCAGGAAGCTATCAACATATGGAACAAATGTTCCATGGCGTTCCTTGCGAAGTTCTCCTCGATAGACAAAACCCATGCCCTTTGTGGAAGAACCTTCAACTTCCAAAGAAAACAACACTAAAGTCTATCCCGGATGTGTGGGAAAGGCTGCAAGAACACATCTTGCCTACCCACACCACATAGGGTAATTCTTCACAACATCGACAACAAGCCAACTTCCACATCCGAAGCCCATGTTGATGTTGCTGCTGGAAGGACCCCCTTCTCACTCGTCGCCAATAGAGATACAACTCTTTAGTGAGAAGATGGTCAACCAAGGGTGAAATCATCGCGCACTCAAAAATCGGGAAGGGGAAAGCCAAAAAGTAAGGGTGCGACCCGTTCTCGGGCTTTGAGCTAGCTTGGGGAGGATAACAACAAGACAAGCTTGGGGAATCCCCGACACGCTCAAAAGGAGGCCACGAACCAAGATCGTGCCATGGTCGTACCAACTAGCAATGCTTTCAAATGCATCATGAAAGGTAAGTCGAAGCTAGCTTGGGGAGGACTCCCGCAGAGGTAAGTATGCATTTACAAAATTTCCCAATTCATTTATTTTCCTTTGCTAAAAAATATAAATAAATAAAAATAATAATAATAAAACAAAAAATAAAATATATTAAATTATATATATATATAAAAAAAGAAATGAAATATGATAAGCAACAAAAAGAATAATAATAAGATTCATTCCACTCTTATATGTGAGATAGGAATGCTTATGTTCTCTCTAAAGTTGAAATGATGAATAGTTGCTCTATTTATAGTTCAATTTGCGCCTAGTTTATAACTCTCAATTCCCCTATGTTTAGATTTGTTGGATAATATTGACTCACCCTAGAAACTTAATGATTTGTGGGAATGCAAATATATGATCCTTCACTAAGTTATTGCCTGATATGATATGGTGGTGCAAGTAGAATCTGCTATGACTTTAATTTAAGTGACCGCATGCACCCTTGTATGTTCCAAGCATCGTTATCCGTGGCACGCGGCTGTACCAGTGTCAAGCAACACGAACGGTTCTCGACCACGCGAAGTCTGTGAATCAACGCGACGCCTATAATACTCGTAACGGTACGCACGGGCGGGCGGCGGCGAAAAAAGGTGTCCGTAAGCAAAAACAGTGTCGAATTAGGGTTGCATCCACGATCGATCGGTCTCGGTAAAAATGCTGTGATGAAACGCGTGTCCGAGATACGTTGAATTCTGCAGACACTTTCGGTTTCAAAAAGCGTCTGCCGTAGCCGCGCGTCTGCGCCCAACCAACCAAAACGCTGCGTGCGGATTAAGAAAACGGACGCGTTACATGAACACGCGTAATGCGTAATGACCTCCTATTACCGACGGCGTATTGGTCTTGTGGGACCATCCGTTAAGCCTATTATCGACGCCGCCTAGCCCGCGTCAGTAATGACACAAACACAGACGCTCGTTATTAGCGACGTCTCTGGGCTCACTGGCGGTTATTAGCCTTTTTTACATAGTGCAATCCAAGTCATCGATTGGTAAAGTTAAGCGCTGCATCGCCGGAATTGTTGTGTCATGTACGCAGCGCCGATCCGGCTAGGAGTGTGGTCAGCTCGGCCTTGGACACACACTGATTGAAGTCTATTGGAGAGGCTGCTGGTTCACCCGCCGCTCCTGACATGGTTAGTAAACAGCAAGAGACAACAACAAAGTATTATCCCTAACAACTAACACGACCGGAAGGTGGTGAAAGTGGTGGTATAAGTGGAATGCAATATCAAAACGTCTTACCACGCCTTGCAAGTATTCTTACCAAAGCCACCGCACGGGTGGTACAATAAGTCGGCGGCCTGTGGTGTAAAGGTTGCGAGGAACCCGTGGCCGAGAAAAAGAAATATGTGGAGCTATAGGAAGGCACACTCGTTGGCGTTTCTTAACGCAAAACGTAAAGAGTTCCGCAAAGCCGCACGGAAATGCCGTTGTAGCTTTCACCAAAGTATTCGTGGGTATCGTATTTTCCACGAGGGAAGGCATGGTATAAAGTCTCTAATATGAATAAGGACATGATAACAGACTATGCAATAGACCACAATCCATAATAGGGATAAACCAAATGGTAAGATAACTTGACACACACACTTGAATCAATCTCAAGGATAAAGATAAATAAATCTAACAAGGAGTAGGCATATCCTAAATAGCTATGTTAAGATGGTAGATATACATACATGCTTTTGTAATGTTAGAGATTCTAAGTGAAGTTAGCCATGGTTGCTATTTTCTTACTTCGACCACCGGAGCGCACCTGGGTCCGCAAAAGCGATACCGCATAGCATCTACCCAAATACGAGACGTGGGGGGATTACAAGGGCTGGATGGGTATCACCACCGCCGCCTACCACCTCGTCCGTCCGTATATGGAGCGGTCCGAAGGTAACCTCTAGCCTAGACACCATGTCTACGCTATGGCCACTACTCTAGCGTGACGTCAAGGCTTACCCGTCCCCTCGGTCCTTCTACTAGAGCACCCGCCCGAGGGCGGGCAAATGAACCTATAATCCAACAAAGAACTAAGACTAATTCAAGGTAGAACTCAACATCTTAACTTAGCTCTTGGTCTAAACATGTATATATGATAGGTTAAGCGCAAAAGTTCCATATGGCAAGATCATGTCATAAGAACTATACTCTAGTTCATAGCTATATTGATAAATGAAGAATAAGAACAAAATGAAGAACATAGCATTGACCAACATAAAGGAATTATATTGATCATACCAGTAACTCCAAGAAGATCTTGATCCTCTACATGTTTCCCAAACTCCTAATACTAACTAAAAGGAAGAAGTAACAAATGATGGGAGAGAGATCCTTGTGTGTTGTGTGTCTAATGTGTAGTGTGCCCCTCTTTATATAGGAAAAGAGAGAGGAGAATGGATGGCTCTCCTCATTCTAGGGAAATTTGGGAGTTTTGGCGGGTGAGTTATGGCGCCACATTAAAACCATGCACTCATGCAACCATGTCTTTTTGGCGCGAAACCAAAAGTCCTCCGCATGCAATGCCTCCAAGCCATGCAACCATGTATTCCAAGGGAATTTTGGCGGAGTTCTTGGCACCATCCCTAAAAACACCGCATGCAACCGCCATCTCTCCTCTAGGGACAGCTCACGAGACAAGGCGCCACGCGGAACGGGCCGAGCTGCTGGCCTGCGCGCGGCGCCGGCGCTGCGTGGGCGGCCCGAGTTTGGCCCGCCCCGGTGCCGCGCCTTCGCAGGTGGGCTTGTGGCCCATTGTAGGTCGCGTCCTCGGGGGTGCTTTGGCCCGGTTCGCGACGGTTTTGGCCTGGTGGCATTCCCCTTGTCCAAAGCGCAGTTCTGACATGCGCTTTCCTCCTTTATTCGGCGTACTTTCACCTGTTTCCACGTTTGTTCCTGCAAAACATATTTCTTCAAATACAAGTGGAACTAGGTTAGAAGTAAAGGTATATGTGACATAAGTCTGCCTGTTTCTCATGGATTGGATATAACTTGGCGGTATTAATTACTCGATAATGACCGCCAACACACAATATGACATGACGGCAAGGATTAGCAAATAACAAAATCGATTAGCAAGTGTTCAATTTGGATCCAAAGTACAAGTCACAAATGCCGGGCTAAGACGTGCCTAATCGTAAGCGCAACAAGATGAAACAAATGAACGATGGAGAACAAAGAAGATAGAACAAGCGCACACGGCAAGCACTATTTCGCCTTTTTCTCGATTTTTGGCGTCCCCGTGTATCACAAATTTTTTTATTTTTCTATTATTTTTGATATTTTTCCTGGAACAAGGATCACCAAATAAGGAAAATCACAAGAAGGATCACCTAGAACAGAGGTGATATGCGGCCTATAGAAAATCAACAAGATCTCCTCGAAAAGCGTGTGAAACTCTTGACAATTTTTTTTTCTTTATTTTCCTGAATTTTTTTGGCACTTTTGCTGGACCCCAATAGGCCTTTGGCTAATTGTTTGTGCGAAATCGAATCAAGAAGCCGCACAAAAAATTTCAGATTTTTTGACAATCGGCGAGTAAAGTTGTGGCCGTTTTTATGAAGGTACCTCAAGATATGGTGTTCGAAACTCCGAAAAGCACGAATCGGCGGCGGCAGTTAGGGCAAAGCGTCCCTAAACTCCAACACCGAGCACACGATGAATCTCCCCTGTCAAGAAGAGTAATAGGTATGCGCCAGATGATGTAAGGAGGGCTGCGGTCTTGGCGAAAATTGAGCGGTAGCAACCCTAACTAGGGTTTCTTGTGGCGTGAGATCACACAAAAGGCGGCTAGCGATGGCAAGTCGAGTAATGTGGTGGAATCGACTTGTTGTATGGGAGCGATGGAGTGGATAGTGGCAGAAACACAAATCACAAATGACAGCGGTTGAACTACGACGCGAACACAATCCTAATCCAGCAAATAGACTCGACCACGGACACAAACTCAACAACGCAATCTGAAAACGAAATTGCAAGGCACAAAGGGCGATAGGACAGCGGGGAATCGAAATATTTTTGGGCTTTTTGTGGACTCTAGGTGATGAACAAATATGTATGAATCTAAGGCAAACGAGATAATACCTCGCGGTAAACCTGGAAATTTGATACCAACTAATAGGGTTTGGCCCGATCTTCCGTGAGGTACGTGGTAAATCGATTGGTGGAGAACTCGACGTTGACGGTCCGGCTTCGAATCAACACAAACTCGACCCTGCAACTACTACACCACTGCTCTAATGGTTATCAACCAAGCACGACTTGATTGACCTCGCCAAGAAGGCTTTCCTGCCAGCGAATCGAGAACACAAGCAAGAACAGTTAAGAACGCAATCTGAATATTGCAAATATGATTGACGAATTGAGATGATGGTGTTCAAGTTCGGATCATAAAAGGACTAATCGCCATAGGTGTGGAGAACAAGAACGGGGGCCCGGATTACCGTAAAGCGGAATAATCTTCCACGGTTTACAATGAATCAATCAAGTTTCTCGAAGGAAAACTCAAACTAAACAAAACCCGAAAGTGACTAGCGGCGGCGGCGGCTGTGTTTATAGTCTAAGACGCGACCTAGGGTTGAGGGCGGCCAGGGGTTGGGCGTCCACAACTTGGGCTTAAGGCCCGACACGATACATGACCAAATTGGCCCAAAACAGGTGACGCAGCACCTTGCTGTGGTCACACAGAATGATCCACGGGCCATCTGGAGATGGGACCAGATCCACAACGACGGGCGTCGTCGTCCCCTTTCCATAGAGTCCAAGATCGCCCCGCTTTTGATATCGTATGAGGGAGTTACGACCAAACATTGATGATGTGTCCGCTGAATCCGAGGGTGACGTGGCAACGAAGTTGGAGATGAATTGCAACTTGGGAAAGACCGTGGGCGTAGGCGTGTCCAGCGTGGTGATGTCCTCATCATTGGCACCCTAAAGCTCACCCGCGCCCGTTGGTCACCTCCTCGCCGGAAACCACGAGCCCAAGCAGCCATCCGCCGCCCATCGCCGCCCCTCGCCGTGCCATGCCACCGCCTCCGCTAGAACCCTCCAAAGCTTGGGAAAAGGGTCTAGATCGATAGATCTCATCCCCCGTGAGTCCATAGGTATGCTTGGTTTCGCCAGAGGACGAACGCCGGCGAAGATCCGCCGGGAGCAGCGCCGCTCCCCCTTTTTGTGTCTATGACACGCGGGCCCTTTGTCGGCCGCTTTTTTTTACTTTTTTTTATTTTCCGAATGATCACCAAGCATTGTAAAAATCCATATCTCACTCATTTTAGCTCGAAATTGCATGGGACAAATTTTTGCCAGGATCCTTGTGAGTAGATATACAGTAGAAAAAATATGAGTTGGCATTTTTTGGTAGTTTTTATATTTATCTAGGTTTATTGCTTTAATTGCCATGTAAAGAGAGAAATGCATATCTAATTTTTGGTGCATGATAAAATAGTGGTGCCTGTACAAAAATGTTCATGTTTTTGGGTGTATAGTATAGGAAAAATATCATACATGCTATGTTCTGTTGAAGAAATGTGATTTTTTGATTTATGTGCTATTTACCATGCCTTCTTAGGAAATTCATAGAAAAATAATTACTAGGGTTTTGGGTGTGATAATTGGTATGCTTGGTTTTGATAGGTTTTAGTAGCCTGTCATACTCGTAAATCTGTTGTCTGACACTTTCCATAGTACAAAGTATTTTTTCATGCCTAGTTGTGTTGTTGGCTTGTTATTTTTGTGTAGGGACAAAGATGTGCATGAGTTTGCCCCAAAATTTTCATGGTAGGCATGTTAGACCAAGAGGGGATGCTCGGTAATTTTTGTAGATTTTTCTAAGGTGTTTGTAGATTTATCATATTTATGTTGCAAGGAAATTAGCCTAGAAATGTATGTTTATAGTAGAGTATTGTGAGTTGATAATTTTATTAGTTGTTCCTAGCATGGATAGGACCTCGTTGGTATGCTTGGTTGGATAAGCTTGGTAGTTTGGCAGATTTTTATTCCTAGCATTTATATGATTTATAGTGTGCATGTTTTGTAGGAAATTTTGTTAGCTTTCCATAGAGTATTTGTTTGCTGAATTTGGAGTTATAGAACTCCCTGTGTGACTATTTTAGTAACAACATGTCTTGCTGCCATTTTTCCGCATTTAGTGAAATAGGGTGTTTGCTTGATGTAGATTTTTAGGGTTGCTTGTGTAGTTATAATTGTGTGTTTGAGGAAGAGAGATCCACTTACTAGTATCATACATCATAATGCATTCATCCCCATTTTACTTTATTTATATACAAGCATGTTTTACGTGCATTGGTATTAATCGATCTCGCATATGCATGCATATCGATCGGAGGAGTTAGTTCGGAGAAGATCAAGGAGCCGGAGGTCAACCTTCACCATCTCGAGTGCAGCCAAAAGACCCCACAGAGAAGGAGGACCGTGACTCCGGCTTCGCAGGACTCTAACTTCTTCCTACTACTTTTTTCGAAGAAGGCAAGCCCCTCGTGCATCTTTGAACTTCCCTATGCTTTCTAAATTAACTTGTTGAGTCCTTTTATGAATGCTTTGCATTAAGTATAGGAAGTGGTTGAAACCGTTGATGCACAGATATCCTTGCTGAAGTTGTTGCCTATCCTATTTAGGAGTCTAGGTTAAATAAATGCTTAGTTATAATGATTGTAGTAGACAGTGATTTCCGGTCACTGAGAGGATGTTTGTGGTTAGTCACATGGGTGACTAACAAGCTGCTGCTGAGAACCTGAAAAATAAAACATGTGAGATCGGATGGATATTGTGGTCCTCCATCCGATCGGCTAAGGACTTTACCCTTTGTCGGAAGCCTCGGTCGGAAGTTGAACGTACTGCTCATATAGTAGGCTCCGGCCGGGTCGTGAGCCACGGCTTGTGGGAATGTTAGGGGCCGGTACTTGTACACTTAACGTCCCTCCTAGGCATGGTCGGTTGGGTTTGATCGGGCGCAAGCAGAGGCGCACAAAACGTCGTTTTCGTTGCCTGCTCACTTGGTGGCTCGAGAGGAGGGGGTTGCCGACACGTCCGAGACTTTACGTCCCCTAACATCTTGGAAGTGATTAGGTCCGCCCGATTACAAGTAGACCTAGTGTATGACAGGGTTTTCGCCAGCTGGTTTGCAATCGATTCGAATCGCCATCTCTCCTGGACAGTGAGAACCCGTCTGTCTCTGCGGCATCGTAGTTTAATATTACAATAATGGTTACTATATTCATGCTGCTGATGTTTAAAATATTGATCAAGTTACTTATATTGTTATTTATATATCGCTGAGCATATGTTTTAATCTTGTCTATACAGGATTTATGGTTATGTATGTAATAATAACCTTTTAAACTTGGAAGAACCTGAGTAGTATGTGTAGGCGCACTAATCAACCTTATGTTATGAAATTAAATGTGAGTCAGCTAGCTCCAGATAAAGCCAAGCATAATCCTTGGAGTCTTTAATTTTCCTTATTTTCTGGTTTAAGACGGGTAAGTCTTGCGGAGTACAATTGAGTACTCACGGGTTAACTCCCACTGTTGCAGGTGATCCGTCTAGCATGATTCTTGCCTGTTGTGATGTGCTGTGGTTGACGAGTAATGCCTAGGGCATGGCAGTCTCCATATTTCCCTGTCTCTTGCTACTACGGGGGTGACACTATGTTGGCACTATCTAATTTATTTTGATTTCCATTTGTATTTTTCGAAAGCTATTGCTTCCGCACTCTGAACTTTACTTTTGAAATAAATGTGTACATCGCACTCGATTATAATATATTCAAATTTGGTTTAAGATACCTGCAGGATTGGAACTACTGAGCTCAATGATCTTGGTTGTATTATTGATGAGTTTGAAATCACTCACGAGATTTCCTAATACCGGGTTTATATGGACTCAAGTGTAGATCTGCGATTGCTTCGGTAATTGCGAATTATACTTGATTTCTTACAAATTGGTCGGCTCTGTCACACCTGCATCGAGCTTAGTTCAGTACTTAACAATCCGATCTGGTATTAAAATTAAAATGAACCACTAATCTTTTGTGAAAATTTTGCGAAACAAAATCTTTTCGGTGGTGTGAGTAAAAGATTTGCAAAATTAATAGTGCCATGGTCATACCCTTATGCCCAATTAAGGACAGTCAGGTGGCTTTACTAACTTGGGATGGGTTTATGCATCATATTTTGTTGTTGGTGCTTGATTGCCGTGCGGCCAGTAGTACGGGGCTACTCACTTGAGTAGTCATGTATGGATCGAAATACCTCTATGCCCTAGGTAAATGATGTTCAATGCCTCTACACTCAAGGTAAGATGTGAGTTGTGAGAGCATGATCGGACAACCGCCCGTCTAGGGGTAAAAATAAAATGTTTTGAGAGCTCCATGGTCGGGTAGTGCCCCCAGTAGACTTGTGTATGGGTACACAGGTGTGCCGGGCGTAAAATGTGTTTTTCCTCAAGGTATGCGATGCCGTCGGGTGGACCTGACGAAGCAGGTATATGCAATTTAAATTCATGCATTGTGTTGACACCTGTTATAGCATAATATTATAAGTCAATTAACATGAAATAAGGGCTAAAGTTAAAGACCAAACATAAGTCTAGGGTATAACTAACATAATTCCACGAGCTTTGGTATTCGTGACTTTCCGTGGACTTGATAGATAAATGCCGAGAAGAATGGAGAAAGTTCCGGAATATACAAGACATATGATGACGAGACTTGACCGTGAAGTAACTCAACCCTAAAAAGTGGACTAAAACATTCTAGAAGATACCGAGAGAACACCGTAAAGAACCGGAGGCCAAGGGGAGACAGGACCCTGGCGGCCGCCAGGCCCATTTAGGCCGGCCGCTAGGTGGGTCCCACCTGTCAGCCTCTCCTTTCTAGGTCGGTTTACTACCGACTTTGAGGTTGTATCTACACCGTTGTTGAAGGTCGGTTTGATCCAAGGGTTCACGTTCATCACCAAGTACTATATAAGAAGACCAACCGACCCGGGCTGATAACAATTTCATTATCATATTCATTATCAACTCATACCCATCAAGTCCAAACCAAGTCTAGACCTAAGCCCTATTTCATACTAGAAGTAGTTAGCTATCTAGCTAGTTCTAGTTGAAGATCAAGTTCATCTTAAGTTCCCGATAGTCAAGAAGTAGCAAGGATCATCGTTCTTGAGACTTCTCTCTTGTATTTGATCTGTAAGTACTATTATATTTAGAATACAATTGTTATGGCTTTGATCTTTATAATTATTATATTCTTATTGATATGTGTTTATGCTTGCTATGATTATATGTTTAGTTTAGTAAGATTGCTTTATATTTTATGCATGGAATTGTATAGCATCCATATAGATGATCACTATGTGGGTGATAAGCGTGTGTAAACGTGGTGTTTATACAACGTTTATCTCGCAATTGCACCCTACATTCCGGCGCGTGTGGTAGATCGAGGGAGTGACAGTCCCCGTTGAGTCCTTTGGAATCCACCCTCCGAATGTAGGACTAGTCGAGTTTATTATTACGGTAATGATCAAGTTTCGCCCTTGGTTGTTATTGGTAATGCTTGCCATGTGTAGAAGTAATCCAACCTTGCTATGATAGCTAGATGTATTGCACTAATTATAGTATTCATTTGACATATATGATTAGGAGTATCTTAGGAATATTCATTCTATTCTTTCTATAACATGTTAATAGCTCATATGACACTAGTGGCATATGATGATCTTAGACTTGGGTATTTATCATTTATATATTTATCTTTATCCCGTGACTTATCCTGTTGAGTAATGTTAGATGCATATGGCTACTCCTCGCATTGTACAACCGTAAGTGGATCTCATAAATAAATCACAATATAAATCATTAGATATCCTTTTCTCTCTACTTTCCATAGACTCCCTTCCCCGTGGTAAAATATAAATCACGATACCGGATTACTCCCGGTGAAGTGCTACAATTGGTATTTTTATCTCGTAAACGCTTGCATATATCATGTTCATTCTTTTATCAAGGCCTATCAACAAATACCATGCCTCGCATTTCTTTGAGCGTTATTGCTAGGGTGACGACTAGTACGTAGGTAATGCTTAGAAATGAGTGGTATACCTTGAGTACATATCCCGGTGAGATTAACTCCACTATGGATAATGATGCTAAGTTTACACCCCACTACTAACACCGCCTAACTCCGCTTTGTTGGATCATGAGGTTAATCCCATATCCAAGCTAACATGATTAGATAGATATCCCATATATATTTCTTTTCGCCTTCCTAATTGGGATCATGTAAGAAATATCAACAAGCATTTCTGGCGCCGTTGCCGGGGAAGGTGTAGTCTATCCAGAAGAAAACACATTTTAAAATTTTGAAAAGATGTTTTTCTAACTTCAAAAGTTTTTCTAGTGCTTCTTTCCAGCTTTCTCTAGTTTGGAAGGGTATTAGCCAAGACTTATATAGTATTATCCTATTAAGTTGGTATTGTTTCTGACTTTTACTAGTTGGAAAGGGTGCTAGCCAAAAATCCTATGAACACATCACATAAGGAAACAAGAGAGATCACTTACACTACATAATGCATTGAGAACCCATTATCACATACTCAAACAAAAAGTTCAACCCTTTTTTCTATTTGTTTTGATCTTATGCGGTGGAAAAAATATATGTATGAATTGGAACCTTCCACAGAAAATTTTATTGAAGATCCCGAAAAGTTAATCAGGCGTGCAAGAGCAAAACTCGGACAAACTCCAAAGACCTACATCATCTTCTGAGAATCCAAGGTCTACCGATTTGGAAGTTGATCAAACAAGGCGTTAACACCCGAATTTGAAGCTATGGCAACCAAGACACTTCGTGAGTTCTCGCTCCTACCACCACAACAACATTCTCGTTGGTCCGAAGGTAGAGGTTGGAGACAAAGGCTTTGAGCTTAAGCCAGGGCTCATCAACATGGTGCAATCAAGCCAATTTTGTGGAAAGGCACATGAAGACGCAAGTGCTCATCTCCAACACTTCCTGGAGATTTGCAAAGACATTTACTATGAAGGACATATCCGAGGACGCCATATTGCTCCACCTCTTTCCATTCTCACTATTGGGAAGGGCTAAGCAATGGTTTTATGCTATAAAAGATAAAAATACAACATGGGATATTTGTTCCACGGCGTTTCTTGCTAAGTTCTTTCCTATAGGCAAGACAAATGCCTTAAGAGGGAAGATATCTAATTTTCAAAGAACAAAGATGATGAATCAAGTCCCCTGCGTGGGAGCGTTTCCAAGAATACATTTCGAATGTCCACACCATGGGATGGAGAAGTGGCCGTTGATGCGCACTTTCTATCATGGGCTTGTTCCCCGCTCGTGAAACTATGGATGCTACAAAATTTGGTGCTTTCTTATCACTTACATTAACTCGTGCCACAGAGCTTGTGGAGAAGATGGCTTCCAACCAAGGTTGGAGTGAAGAGCGTCAAACTCGCAAGAGAGGAATGCACCAGCTAAAAAGAGGTAGATATGCTATCTTTATTTTTGGACCTTATCATGAAGAAGCTCGAGGATAGAGATCCTCAACCCAAGGCAGTCATGCAAATTCAAGACTCACGCATGACATGTGAAGAATGTGGAAACACAGGCCACATTGGTGTTGACATCTCTTATTGAATACTTTTATATGTCAACTAAACATGAAATAAGGGCATAAAATGAATATCCACATAGACATAGGGCTTATACTAACAATTTCCACGAGTTTTGGTGAATTATATATTTTTCGTGGATTAAACAGGAAAAGCCCGTAGATTTGAAGCCTTACGACACAAAAAGACGTATCGCTGACGATATCTCAACTTGAAACCCACGTAAGAACATTCCGTAAGACACCGGAGACAACGCGAGAAGAGGCCGGGACCCACCTAGCGCTGAGCCGGGCGGCCGCGCGTATCGAGGGCCGCCGCCTGGGCCCACCTGTCACCCACACCCACCTAGGGTCGGTTCCAAACCGCCTATGAGGAGCAATCTAGTCCGTCAATCAAGGTCGGTTTGATCCAAGGGTTGTCGTGCATTGCACGGGGCTATATAACAAGACCCCCGACCCCGCAATGAAACCCTAACTCATTGTAATTCATTATCAAGTCATTCAAGCCGTGCAGAAGTAGAAGAGAGCTTCTCCACCGAGATTAGGGTAGCTACTTGTCTAGTTCTAGTTCTTCTAGTTCTAGTTCCTCTAGTTAGATTAGCAAGTCGATTCAAATAGAGCCGGGTGTTGCCAACCCAGATTCTCGATCTTCAAGTCATTACGGTATTATCTTGTATCCATGACTTTATTCTATTTCAATATTAAGTGTTGGTTTGCTATGTTCTTAGTTTATTCTAGTAGTATATTTGATATGGTCATGATTAATTGTGAGTTCATGTATCTATTCGTAGAGCGCCTAATTCAAATCTCGAGAGGGTTAGGTGATAGAAATAATTATGTAAGCATGGTGCTTAGATATGATCTATCTACGGATGCATCTTATAATCTGGGTTGTGTGGTAGATCGCGGGTGTGATATTCCTGTTGAGTCCTTTGGAATCCATCCCTCGGTTATAAGACTAGTTGAACATGGTTTTGGGGATTATCTTGTTTTGTTCTTGGTTCTCCTCATAAATCTTCAGGATGCATAGATTCATGGTTGTTATGCTGTATATGATGGTATATGACCTAGGGTAGATGTTTGACTTAGTAGATTTAATGCTATATAAGAATTCCGTCTCTTAACGTAAGTCCACGTTAGTTTGAGTAGTGAGTAGTCTATGCCTACATCTCTGTGCGTTAACTTTGCCTTTGTTTATCACTTATCATATCATTATTGGCTCACCCTCGCTAAAGTAGTGCTAGTAACCGAATCTCTCATAAGTATGCTAGCTATTAATCGTATCAGCCATCCTTATATTCCTCTCTGTGGTAGAATTATAAATGATAAACCTGGATCCCTCTCTCGGTGAAATGTGATGTTTATTTTATCCGTAAACTGCTTATGGATAATTTAATGATAGATATATTTGTTTTAGAGAAGATTGCAAATCAAGACAATCACATGTAGCACACATAACATTTCTAGCATTACTGCTGGGGATGACAACCTAGCCTATGGTAAAGTTATGAGATAGAGAAACACCGAAGTGCCTCTGGCTCATATGGCCTTAGGTGAGATTAACTCTACCTATTGGTTGTAGTGATGTTAAGAAGTACCAACAATTGGCAGGAATTGCCCAGAGATTATGGAGGACATCAATTTCATCAATAACAATAATAATTTCCGTCCTCAACAGAATCAAGGTTGGAACCAACAGAGGCCCAACTATCAAGGAAACTACCAAGGTAACAATCCAGGTAACAATTTTAATACTTATCAACCTTCTTTGAGAGACCTTGTTGTTAACCAAGGTAAAACCATGGAGAATCTGTCTAGAAAATAGCAACTAATGATAAAGCTCTTAAACTTATCAATCCTCGTTTAGAAAGCTATTCTTCAGCTATAAAGAATCAGCACAGTTTTAATAAGATGATATAATCTCAGATTTCTCAGTTATCTGTTCCACTAACCACACCAGGTAAGATTCCGGGGCAGCCGGAAGAATTAGAAACTGCAAACCTTGTCGATATTTATAATGCAGGTCGTTACTATAGAGAGACCTCAGGAAGCTGTTGGTTGGATGACTCGATGCCACCTAAAAAGGAAGATCCAGGGAGGCCAGTCATTACAATCAAGATTGGACAACACACATTCGATAATGCTCTCTGTGATTTTGGCTCAAGCGTCAACATACTACCAAAGGTAATTTATGAAAAGATTTATAGTGAACCACTTTGGAAAACGAATATGTGCTTGCAGCTTGCAGATCAATCATTCCTCATATCCCGAGGATCCTTGAAGACGTGTGTGTGGGAATCGAGGCTCTTACATGCCCGGCCAGACTTCGCGGTTGTAGATACTTTGGAAGAAATGAAAGAGCAACAATCATACTCAGTAGACCATTTTTATGCTCACCCCAAAGCTGTCATCTACGAGACAGTCAAGAAGATTGTTTTCAACATCAAAGGGAAGAGGGAGAAATTCACTTTCAAGAACAAGGTACACACCTCTCTTACTTATTCCCAAAATTCCCATCATTATGTTTTAGAACCAAAGGTAGAAATCTACAACAAGAACGTAAGGAGGAATCGAATCGAATCGAACAAGAACAAGACGGCACTGACCTACAAAGGTAATGGTAGTAAATAAAACAACATCTTATAATGATCATTTACTTCAATCACCAATGCTTCGTAAACAAGACGATCCAGGTACGCCTACCATCGCATGCTCTATTCAATGTTTAACTTTCTATAATACATTTTGCGATATGGGATTAGGTATTAATCTAATGGCAAAGGTTACATATGAATTACTATTTGGAAAATTGCCGTTGCAACCAACATATGTGCAGCTACAGATGGCAGACCAATCTTACAGAGTTCCTGAAGGAATTGCCAAAGACGTACCAGTCAAGATTATGGACCACTATGTTCTCACTGACTTTGTAGTCATGGACATAGGGAAAGAAGAAGATCCTCCACTAGTGCTTGGGAGACCATTCCTCAACACTACTCGCGCAATCATCTACATCCATACAGGAGAGATACATTTCCACTTCCCTAAAGAGAAGGTACGTGTTTACTTTAATAGCTATAACTATCATGAATTTCCCAGGAACAGGTCAGCTCGTCGCCGCCATAATAGACGATGGATCAAGAATCTAGAAGAAGATAAGGTAAGTGAAGAGGCTAAAGCTCTTACACCTAATACATCCACGGAGAAAGAAGAATCAACTACTCCAGAGAAGAGTACATCATCCAAAAGATGGAGGAAGAAGAAGACATCTCCCAGAATATCATCGAAAAAGACTATAGAATCATCAGTGCCACCGATTGTGACAACTAATATACCATCGGAGTAAAGAGCAAAACTTGAAGTCCTGTTCGGAGGACTCTAAACACCGAATCCTCGCCGAAAGGTAAGTCGGTAAGTTATCAATAAAATCCCCACACCGCATATTTATTCTTTCTCTATCATATCTTTTTAGTATCTTATTTATGCATTTGAAAACAACAAAAATATATTTTGTCTTTTGTCTTTTGTGAAAACCTTTAAGCCCCATGCTAATATCCCCGAGGCTTAAACACCTCTAGGCTATTTGCTGTGGTGGCATAAAAAATAAAATAAAGATGCATAAATTCTTTATCTCTTCTTGCATATAAAAATAAAAATAAAAATTTAAAAAAAATAAAATCTAAAAATATATCCCAGGCAACTTAAAGTAATGTGGCTAACCCCTAACGCTTAATCAAGATCCACTAGTTTTGTTGTCTATTTGAGATCAGCAGATTTTAAGAGGAGAAGAGATATGTTAGAGCGCCACCCTTGACGCCAACTACCTCGACTTCTACAACATTGAAGATTACACTCCAATCTAGCTTGGGGAGTGCAACCCCCGATTATCCGTATAAGTATCTTACTATCTATCTATATATATTATATTATTATTATTATTAGTTAAATATTTTGTTTGCTAGAAAGTTTGTTTAATGAGTCTTTTGTTAGAGTGTGAATAAAAGGATCAAGAGAGAGTGTTCACTAAGTTTACTTTGCTCAACTAAAAGGAACCCCAAAATCTGCCAACATGGAGATGATGAATAGTTGCTCCGTTGTTATACTTTTCTAGTACCTAGCTTTCAAGCTTAATTTCTCTTGAGCTCCATTTGCAAAATTACTTTGATTTGATATTTCCTCTAAACCTGAAAACTTTGGGTTGCAAATGCTTGCTCTAAAGTCTAGGTAATTGACGGATATGATATATGATAGTCTGAGCTGCTATTTGATCTTACTCCTAGTGACACTAGATTTTCGGAGATTTATATTTTGAAAATTGAAAATGCACATGATAAGTTCCTCTGTGACAAGAGTGTGAACCTCCTACCACAGCCATATATACATGCTACTTAGATTAGGAAAACTTTTTGATTTATTTATATAGGCTGCTTGCTTTGCATTGAGTTTGTTCAATCTTTGTCGACCCTTAGAAACTTGTCATGCTGATCATGTACACTCCACTCATTCCACCACACTACATTCCACTCCACTCGACTCCATACACTTATATGCTATTTCTATCCTGGAAGTACGCATCCACCATATATACACCCACTATATATATATCAATATCCATTTCACTCTAGCCAGCAAAAATGTTCTACTCCTATCTCAGGAGAGAGCAACCAAAAATATTAACTATACCCATCCACTCATTCATTGCTAGCCAATATCTTACAAAAGCTCCATTACATTTGTTTACCTCTCACAAGTATTGCAAAAGGAGATTTGGGTTGTAGATTAAAAAAAGAAAAAGAGAAAAAGGGAGATGAAAAATGGACAAAAGTCCTACGGGCGAGTAGAGCCTACCTCCCTAAGAAAAAAAGAAAGAATAAAGGAGAGATAAAAAAATGGACAAGTGTCCGCTGAAAATAATAGGTACTTAGATGCTCGCCTCTCCATAAAAGAAAAATAAAGAAAGAAAAAGATACAACCCAGGATCTCTACAGAGTTTTTAAATTCCACAAGAGAGAAGATTTCTCAAGGAGCAAAAGTAAGATTTCACCTCATTCATTCTATACACCTTACTATATTCTCTATCATATATATTCCATCCACCTTACACATGCACCACTTGATTAGTGTGACTTGTAACTTTGGATCCATTGCTTGAATTTACAATATATGCTTAGTAAGTAAATAAATTATTTTCTCCTACCTATGAACTCCAGATATATAAGCCTTAGATATAGGGTGAGAGAGAAGAAGGCATAGTGTGCTACTGCCTTAGCCAAAAATACTACATATTATGAGAGAAAGGCAACACTACCTTATTGCCTTAGAGAGGATCCACAAATACCACAAATGAGAGATTAGAGAGAAAGTCATACTGAGGAACTTTGAGTTTTATTTAGAAAATCAGCAAAAAACTCCAGAAGGACAGTTGATCAAAAGAGTTTGAGATTTAGTGCTCGACTTGACTGTTCTATCTTTTAATTACCCAAGATTGAAGAAAAAGGTATAAGCCCCAAAAGGTAAGAGGTAATATGGGTAAGTTTTAAGGTGTGATAGCGTTGTAGCAACTCCTGATCCAAGTAAGTAGTTTAATATCATGTGTCTTGCTAAGAGACTAGCAAGAGGTAAGCTTGGGGGAGCTTGTTGACACTGTTATAGCATAATATTATAAGTCAATTAACATGAAATAAGGGCTCAAGTTAAAGACCAAACATAAGTCTAGGGTCTTCCAATCGTAACACCTGTTATGATTGTGTGAGATTGCTAAGACACTTGTGCGCTTAACGTCCCTCCTAGGCATGGTCGGTTGGGTTTGATCGGGCGCAAGCGCGGCGCACAAAACGCCGTTTTCGTTTTCGCTCACTTGGTGGCTCGAGAGGAGGGGGTTGCCGACACGTCCCCGAGACTTTACGTCCCCCTAACATCTTGGAAGTGATTAGGTTCCGCCTTGATTACAAGTAGACCTAGTGTATGACGAGGTTTTTTAAGCCCGGTGGTTTTGCAATCGATTCAATCGCCATCTCTCCCGGACGGTGAGAACCCGTCTGTCTCTGACATCGTAGTTTAATATTACAATAATGGTTACTATATTCATCTTTGCGATGTTTAAAATATTGATCAAGTTACTTATATTGTTATTTATATATCGGTGAGCATATGTTTTAATCTTGTCTATCTGAGATTTATGGTTATGTATGTAATAATAACCTTTTAAACTTGGAAGAACCTGGAGTAGTATGTGTAGGCGCACTAATCAACCTTATGTTATGAAATTAAATGTGAGTCGGCTAGCTCGGATAAAGCCAAGCATAATCCTTGGAGTCTTTAATTTTCCTTATTTTCTGGTTTAAGACGGGTAAGTCTTGCGAGGAGTACAATTGAGTACTCACGGGTTAACTCCCATCATTTGCGGTGTGATCCGTCTAGCATGATTCTTGCCTGTTGTGATGTCTTTGTGGTTGGACAGTAATGCCTAGGGCATGGCGGTCTCCATATTTCCTGTCTCTTGCTACTACGGGGGTGACACTATGTTGGCACTATCTAATTTATTTTGATTTCCGTATTTTTTGAAAGCTATTGCTTCCGCACTTACGAACTTTACTTTTGAAATAAATGTGTACATCGCACTCGATTATAATATATTCAAATTTGGTTTAAGATACCAAGGTTGGAACTCTCGAGCTCAATGATCTTGGTTGTATTGTTGATGAGTTTGAAATCACTCACGAGATTTCGAATACGGGTTTATATGGACTCAAGTGTAGATCTGCGATTGCTTCGGTAATTGCGAATTATACTTGATTTCTTACAAATTGGTCGGCTCACATCACGCATGGCATCGAGCTTAGTTCGATTACTTAACAATCCGATCTGGTATTAAAATTAAAATGAACCACTAATCTTTTGTGAAAATTTTTCTTGCGAAACAAAATCTTTTCAGTGGTGTGAGTAAAAGATTTGCAAAATTAATAGTGCCATGGTCATACCCTTATGCCCAATTAAGGACGGTCGGTGGCTTTACTAACTTGGGATGGGTTTATGCATCATATTTTGTTGTTGGTGCTTGATTGCCGTCGCGACCAGTAGTCACGGGCTACTCACTTGAGTAGTCATGTATGGATCGAAATACCTCTATGCCCCGGTAAATGATGTTCAATGCCTCTACACTCAAGGTAAGATGTGAGTTGTGAGAGCATGATCGGACAACCCGGTCTAGGGGTAAAAATAAAATGTTTTGAGAGCTCCATGGTCGGGGTAGTGCCCCAGAGACTTGTGTATGGGTACACAGGTGTGCGGGCGTAAAATGTGTTTTTCCGCTAAGGTATGCGATCTTGTCGTCGGGTGGACCTGAAGCGGGTATATGCAATTTAAATTCATGCATTGTGTTGACACCTATTATAGCATAATATTATAAGTCAATTAACATGAAATAAGGGCTCAAGTTAAAGACCAAACATAAGTCTAGGGATCCATATAGATGATTATATGTT
>JADLZK010006176.1:0-11257 GCA_015847255.1 Hyparrhenia diplandra | reverse complement strand
GTAAGGAAATCATTCGGCGGTGGAATTTGCATCCATGACATTGTAGCATTCGAAGCCACCGTTATTCGGCTAAGGAGCCTGAGTCCGAGGAAGAGTTGAACACGAGATGGTTCGCAGATGTGAAGCTTCAAGCGGAATATCCGGATCTAGGGTCCACGCCACGTGCAATCTCACGACTCGAGAAGACTTGGAGGACAATTGTATCTTAGCTAGATATTTTCGTTATGTTTATTCGTAATTAGTTAGGACTCGCCAAGCCCGTGGTATAAATATGAGACCCCCGGAATCGTAAAACGATCTACAAAATCAATACAACAACCAACCCGGCTCCAGTACACCGGCCCGGCCACCCTTCGAGTCCAATCGTGTCATCGATTTATCATGCGGGGATACATCGACCCCGACCTCCGTAAGTACCGCAACCTTGTACCATGTCTAGTATCGTGCGGCGGATTTAGATTATGTTGCAAGTAGTCTTGTTACCATGCTTAGTATCGCGGCGGATTTAGGCTATGGAGCAAGAGGATTCTTTTGTTAGATCATGAGTCGTGGCGGCAAAAGCTAAGGTCTAGGTTGGAGCTAGTTATCGGCTTCATTAGATTTGGCAATCTAGTGAATTCATTAAGTTACCAAGTGGTGCATGCTTCTTCTTATTTATTATCTTTATTATGATTGCACACACTTTTACCCAATTTAGATGGATGTGGCTCGGCTTTATCTTTTGTTAGATCTAAATGTCATTAATGCTTTTAATGTTTATCGTTAGTTTGTCATTAGATCTATCTGTTTATCATAGCCGGGCTTAGATCAATCTAAGTTGTTACATGTTGTGGGTTCCTACACGTTTAGTCATGAGTCGTGCGGCAGGCTAAGGTTTTGCGTGTGAGTTCCTTCCTCATGGACCCCGATTCGCAAGCTTTGCCAAACACGCTTATGCGTTATTTGTATCTTGCATGTGCGAAGTCTACCTATCGTTAGAGTCTAGTCCGCAAGCCGTATCATGCGGTGGATTAGCTTGTTGCAGTGTATCATGCGCGTGGATAGCTGTTAGGGACGAAGAGGGTTTAGAACGGTTAAGTCCGCAAGTGGTATCATGCGGTGGATTAGCTTGTTGCGGTGTATCATGCGGTGGATTGTCGTTAGGGACTGATCGGGATAGATCCCCGGCTTTGCTTTAGATTAGGTTTGCATGTGTGCTTTACTTATCTATGCATACACGCCAACGAGTAAGGAGTATTTATAGATCCGCTTTAGATGTATGCGTGCTTTTAGCTTATCATGGTTAGATTGTATCATGCGGTGGATTGATCTAGTTGTGGAAAGTGGTTTAGAACTGTAGCAAGTGGTATCATGCGGTGGATTAGCTTGCAAGGGTTTAAGCTTGACGGGTTTAGGAAGGCTAGACGTGCGGCAGACTAGTTGGATGAAACCTATGCATGTGTCATTTAGATTAGGTTTATATTTATGAATTACCTGCTTATGTCTCCATGTTGTCAACTAATTCGATCTATGAAATAAAGCTTTATGATGTCATATCATGATGATCGACTTTACTTGTTCAAACATGTCTTTTATGATCATTCGACAACCCAAGTATTACATTACATCTTTGTACATGCTTACCGAATGCATTCATTATCCTGGTCGACGCATAGCTCTCATAGCTATATGTCTTTACATCCGCCTTAGAGCCATACATGAACCGCCTTGGTCACACCGTGCATGTTCCGTGATCTCACGCTTACCTCCTTGTCAATTAACAACGGTCAAATTGATCGCACGCCGGATCAAGACACTCGGGCAATGAGTAAAGCCAGCTATTCCGGCTTGTCGGTGTGTGCGCGCAGAGTCGTTTTTGTGTCAACACACTTTTTTGGCACGCCCGTGAAAACAAGTCAAGGTGAAGACAACATGCCTGAGGAAGTCGACAAGAACAATGTCATCCCGCTCCAAGTGGGTGACCTCGCTTGCAGATCGACCAGGGACCATGGTGAGAGACATGTGCGAAATCTTCGCGCAAAAGTGCCTATCATGCTTCTCCAAGAACAAGAGCGGTACAATCTTCCGTAAAAACAGATCTTCCCAAGATTGTGATGCCCGGTGATAAGGAATATGCTCAAGAAGTTTCCGATATCAAGAGGGGCGCAGAGAAGGGAGATGAAGAACCGACTCTCAAGAAATTCGCCGGATGGAAGAGATTGTTGCAAACTACCGCTGGGAGAGCAATGACTAATCACAACACGGTGTTCTTCAATACTTTCCGTGATATCATGAAGAGCGACTTTGGACCCGAAGTTTGATCAAAGACTTTGAAGAGCGGCTTGGTGAGCTTTCGGGGCCAAGATATGTACATGTGCCAAAGCCACCGCCGAAAAAGGGAGCCACAAATCAAGAATCTGGAGGAGAGAACAAGACACCGTAAAAAGCCAAAGGAATCCGGAGCCAAGACGCATGGAGAAGCGGCGTTCGGTGCACCTGGGAATCCTCTAGCATACAACACTTACTCAATAGCTCCAATGTCCAGTGGGTTACAGAGAAATCCCTTTGACCCTGGTTACACAGAGTTCACTGACTATTCCACCATTCATGCTATGCCAAATCCTGGATATAGGCCAGCTAGACAGTCAGGAGGACAATTCCATGGATCTCAGGATACAAATGTGGATATACTACTAGCGAGGATGGCCGATATGATGCAACACCAATTTGGGATTAAGCCCAAGAATCGGCCCTATGTGTATCACCACCCTATCCCGATTGGTACAACAGAGTGGCGCTTCCTTCCGTTTGAAGCCTCCAACCGACTTGACCAAGTTCTTCGACAAGATGACACCTCTACTACCGAACACGCCGGGCCGGTATCCGATCTAGTTGGGAGAGCTTGCCAATGATGAAGCATGGAGGATTCGCTTCTTCCCATCATCCCTTATGTGGTCGGCTTTCACATGGTTTGCCACGCTTGCTCGGCCAATTCTATTGGAACATGGTCCGAAATGGGAGAACAAACTCCATTCGTACTTCTACAAAGGGTTCCAATGAGAAAGAGCTCGCCGACCGATGGGGTTGACACGTAAATATAATGAGACACCACAAGAGTTCTTGCGCAGTTCAGGGAAACAAAGAATTCCTCGTTACTCTCTCGAACTTGCCGCACCATCGCTTGTCGGGGTAGAGTCCGTGCGTGGTATGCATCCAAATTATCGTGGAAAAGCTAGCCGGCATGGAGTTTGACGACCTTGGACAACTCTCTAGGCGCTTATCACTCATGGCCAATCAGTTTTAGAGCATCAAGAAGGACACCCATTTTCAGAAAGGGAGCAATGTGTCTTATCAAGCATACCACCACTTTCTGGAAGAAGGAGAAGATGAAGATGATGGCCAAGAGGAGGTGGCACCGCCGAATTCGCTTGGGGCAAGGAGCCCGTCCAGTTAACCAGGCGTTGGATGAAGACACTCAAGGGGGCATATGACTTCGACGTCTCCAAGTCGGACAAGCTCTTTGAGTTCTTGGTCAAGGAAGGACGTATCAAGCTACCAGAGAATCATTCTATGAGACGCCCGCATCGGGTCAAGACTGGAAATACTTGTGGCCTCCATGACATGATTACTCACAACATCAATGACCGCCGAATCTTCAGCAAAATAGATTCAGAGGGCTATACAGCAGGGTCTCCTCAAATTCAACAACAACATGAAGGTGGACAAGGAGCCCTTCCCAGCAGGCATGGTCACCTTCGATACATGCATGGTTTCTGCCAGTGATCCTAAGGACAAAGGCCCAATGAAAGTGCTGACTTCGAGAGGGGCAAAGCAAAGTGGTTCAGTTTGACCCTAGTCGGCAAGTGTCCGATGTAGAGCTCCAGAGCGCCGTGTTCGGTTTCCAAATAGCCGAACGTAAAAAAGGAGAAACCTCCAAACCAAGGGTGACATCTCGTATACTGCTGAACAAATGGCAAAGACAGCAAGAAAAGCAATATCGTAGAGATCAGCAGCTTGTAGAAGAGCAGCGGAGGTATGAAGAGGAGATGTATCATCGAGAATAGGAGGAGTACATGAAAGAACGAGAGGAGTCTCATTGGGACCGTCCTTTCTTTAGGCATTGCCGAATGAAGGCTTGAAGTCGCCTCGCTAGGAACAATTGCCCCGAATGCAAAGGAGCAATACCATGGGTACAGACAGTGCACGAGTCAACCGCCGTCCCCATCCAAGAAAGACCGGGGCACGCCTCCGCAGGATGATCGGCGCTTAAAGAATGAAGACAAGAAACCTCACGCCAAGAAAAAGAATTACGATCAAGCATGGGCCGATGTTGAGGATTCGATGATGATCCGACTCTCCTCAAGAGTATGTGTGGCAAAGGGACAATGGTGCCCTCCCCGGTTTAAGGAAAAGCCGTAAGAGAAGAGTCCAACGCCTCGTAAATAAGGGAGCTTAAGGAAGCAACAAAACGCAAAGCAGTGTGGCGCCCAAAGAAGAAAACTCGTGAAGCCGCTTATTCGCGTAAGAGTATTCGGCAAGTGGGCGTTCGCGATGTTAGCATGGTATTCTACATCCCGTTAGAGTTGACAAATAAGATACGTAACAAACCACCGTGGACTCAGAGAAGGAAGATGCCTGTTCAAATGATGATGTCTTTTCTGATCTTGACAGTAGAGAGATGATGGATCTTTTGGCGCAATTGACCATATCAAGGCAAGCGGTGTTTGACAAGCCAAGGGAACATAACCATCCGAAACCTCTCTATTTAAAAAGGGTACCTTAATGGTCAATCTTTAACTCATATGTTTGTTGATGGAGGAGCCGTCAAGTAACCTTATGCCACATACAACGTTCAAAAGGCTAGGGATGATCGATGAGGACCTACTAGAAACAGATATTGAGCTTAGAGATTTTGCTGGCAAGTTTTCAAACACCCATGGAGCCGTTTATGTTGATTTGATGATCGGCTCGAAAATTGTGGTCACTACCTTCTTCGTGATCGACAGTGTGGGACCTTATAGTTTACTTCTTGGGAGAGATTGGATCCATGCTAATTGTTGTGTTCCATCTACTATGCATCAGATTCTTATCCAGTGGGATGGTGATGAAGTCGAAATAGTTCAAGCGGATGATTCTGAGGATATTGCAATTGCTGAATTATCATTTCAACGGTATGATGGTGTCGAATGTTTCTCAGGAAGGGAAATAAATGAAGGTCCTGTCAAAACTCATCACCAGATCAACAAAATGATCCAAGCAAATGGGCATTCATGATGGTTTTTAATGGGGAATCCAATTGATGGTAACAAAGGAAAGCTTGGGCATGGTTTTAAGTCGGCTGATAAATTAGAAGAGATAGATATTGGTAACGGTGACAAACCGAGGCCGACTTATATCAGCGCTCAACTAGACCCAGATTTTAGAAAGGAACTAATAGATCTCCTCAAAGAATTCAAGGATTGTTTTGCTTGGGATTATTCAGAGATGCCCGGATTAGATCGCCGATTGTTGAACATCGACAAGCCAATCAAGGAAGGATTCCAGCCTTTACAAAACAACCTCCTCGGAAGATTTATGAAGAGAAGGTATTGGCCGACGCGAAGAAAGAAATCGAAAAGATTACTAGAGGCAAATTTCATTCGCCATGCGGGTATGCGTAATGGATTTCCAAAGATTGTTCCCGCTTTACAAGAAGAATGGAAAGATGAGGGCTTGTATAGATTTCGAGAGATCTTAACAAAGCCACTCCTATGGATGGATATCCCATGCCGCTTGCCGACTGTTAGTGGATGCCGCCGGCCGGGTGCGAGATTATCGCCTTCATGGATGGGAATGCCGGGTACAATCAGATCTTTATGGCCGTTGAAGATATATCAAGACCGCTTTCAGTGTCCTGGTCATATTGGCTTGTTCGAATGGATTGTTATGACATTCGGTTTGAAAAATGCTTTGGTGCAACTTATCGAGAGCTATGAATTATATCTTCCATGAGTTGATTGGCAAGATAGTCGAGGTTTACATTGATGATGTGGTCGCCAAGTCAAAGAGTTACAAGAAGCATCCGGCCGACTCGAGAAAGACATTAGAGTGCACTAGGAAACATGGACTAAAATGAATCCAAATAAGTGTGCCTTTGGGGTTACAAAATGGTGAGTTCCCCGGTTTCTTGGTTCACAAAGGGGGGAATCAAGTAGGAAAGAAGAGCATGGAAGCCATAGAAAATATTGCTCCTCCTAATGATCTTACAGAGTTACAATCATTACTTGGCAAGATCAATTTTGTGAGAAGATTCATCTCTAATCTGTCAGAAAGAGTCTTGCCGTTTTCACCTCTGTTAAAACTTAAGAAAGCTCAAAAGTTTATATGGAGTGACGTACACCAGAAGGCATTGGACGAAATAAAGGAATATATGAAGACGCCACCTGTTCTGGTCCCTCCAAAGTTGGATAAACCTTTCAAGTTGTATGCGGGCGGCCGATAATCCGACTATAGGATCGGCCCTTATGCAAGAAGAAGATGGAAAAGAGCTTAGTAGTAGCTTATCTCAGCCGAAAACTTTTAGATCCGGAGACACGGTATTCGGCTATTGTTGACATTTCTTAGCGCAATCACTAGAAACAGGTTTAGAACCCATCTCTAATAACGGCGCCAGAAATGTGCCATTGACATTCCTAAGTGAAACCACCATGTCGGTGATCAAACTAGGAACATCAACGGTGATAGACCTTGTCTAAATAGATATTCATCCGCAAGTTTACGGATCTATCATTGTAGCATTTCACCCTGAGATATTCAGGGTATCATTATTTATATTTTCCCAAAGGAAGGCATGGTGGAAAAGGATCTAATAGAGACATGAACAAGATAACATGACCGTGTAATGGACCAATGCTCATAACAGGGATATAAGGGAACCAGAAGGGATAACTTGACACACTCACTCAAGCCACACTCAAGGATAAAGATAAATAAGGAATAAAGAAAGACCTAAGTGGAGCATACTGATTCTAGTCATGGTCGCATAGAACCGCTTGATAGTCGGGCAACACGCATGAGTAGGAGGTCGGAGCTGAGAGTGAAATGGACAGGGAGACCTTCCCGGTGCATACCGCCCAATGAAAAGGCACTTTAGACTCCTACACAACATACGAACATGGGGGATTACAGAGGACGGACAGTGGTCATTACAACCCCGCCGCCACCCCCTCGACCGTGGCATGCCGTCATATTCGAAGGATACGGCATCCGACACCACGTCCCGCATACTAGACACTACTCATGTCCCCATGGTCCCCACCCTACGGATGGACGAATAGGACACAAGCAAGCCCGGAGGACACAAATCGAACCGCCACTCAAAGACAATCCCAACACTACTCAATTATATTGCATGAATGGTTTAAGCATAAAGTTCTATATGACGATATCACAACATAGAAACTATAGACTAGTTCATGTGTCATGATCATGTCAAGAACAACATGTTAGATTATAGGATAAATCATGAGGCATAGATATAACATGGAGACTCTAATTCTAATGCACAACCAAGATAAGATAAGGGCAAGGCTTTGGAAGAATACCATAGATTTATTCCCGAATCCATCTTCCAAGGAGCCAAGCCCTCCTTGGTAGCTTTGTTGCCTAGCTCCACATCCTAACCTACTAGGTAGAGGAAGAAGAAGAGTGGAGTGGGAGAGAATGACTCTCTTGTGAGGTGTGTGTTGAGAGAGGGGAGAGGCCCTCTACTTATAGGATGAGAGGAGGGGGCTAAGTGCTAATGTTACACCATGAATGCACCAAACCGACGCCCTCCAGCGCCCACGTTCATCGAACCGGCCGATCCACCCCGCACCGCCGGTTTCGACACTTAATGCACCGCCGCCAAGTTTGGGCCGGATCGGGCGCCAAAGTGGGTGCGGGTTGCCCGCTACGGGCCCGAGCTTTGGCAGTGGGCTATGTCGGCCCGAAAAGTTGTAGGGCGGCGTTGGCTCGGCCCGCTTTTGGCGTTTTGGTCCGTTTTATCCCCGGGCTTGTAATCTTTTGAAGTACGCTTTCCGTGGTCGCGCCTTTTGGTCGTATTTCCACCGCTTTTATTATAAATACTACAAAATATATTTTGGACACTACAAGTGGAAATATATGAGTAATATATGTATATGAGTATAGAAAGGTATAGTTTCACTCCCTTTATGGTAGTATGTTGACGGAAAAACATGTCGTTAGTGACCGCCAACAACTATAGAAAAACCGTGTCTATGTGTTTACTTCTCATGTACTAAGTTTTGGCACTATTTATTGAATGCCGAATGCATAATAGTCTCCAAGTTTGATGTGATTAAATACATGTTGTCAATGCCGATTTTAAATGGAAGAATCGGTAAATGGGTGTTGGCATTATCCGAGTTTGATTTAAGGTATGAATCAAAGAAAGGTCGTTAAAGGTCAAATCATTGTTTGATTTCGTTACTCAACATCGTAATCCTTCCGCCGACATGATTGGTATTACACCTTGGGCTTTATTCTTTGATGCATCATCTTGTGAAAAAGGAGGAGGTGCAGGTGTTGTGCCGATCTCACCCAAGGGGGCGCCATTTGAGTTTGCTATTCCTATTGATACTATCATCACTAACAATCAGCAGTATGAAGCTTTACCGAGGGGCTCCAACTTCTTGTTGAAATAGAAGCCGTTGCGCTTGAAATCTTTGGAGATTCCGAACTGGTGATCAAGCAACCGATCGGGCGAGTATGAGCGTAAAAACGACATTCCGAGGAATTATTATGAAGAGTGTCAAAGAATGCCGAGAACCTTCAAGATTGTGATCTTTCATCACATCCCAAGGGAGCATAACGGAGAAGCTAACAGTTAGCTCAAAGTGCTTCGGGTACAAGAACAATCAAGAAGTTCTCGTTGCAAATTTATGTGCGCTTTGTGGGGATCAAGGTACCAAAAAACTAATAATGATTGGAGAACTCGAACTTACCGAATACCTCAAAAATCCTTCAAAGAAAGTTTCTAAAAACTTCGTACAAAGCTATTAAGTTTGTGCTTCTTGATGATCAGTTATATTACAAATCTCTAGATGGGGTACTTGCTTAAATGCTTGAGTCAAGAGGAAGCAAAGAAAGTAATGTATGAAGTACATGAAGGATTGTGTGTTGCACACCAATCGGCTTACCGAATGAAGTGGGTAATCAGGAGAACAGGGTACTTTTGGCTAACTATGCTTGAAGATTGTTTTGAGTATTACAAAGGATGTCGATTGTCAAAGGTTTGGTAATATTCAAAGAGCTCCCGCATCGGCGTTAAACCCCATTGTTAAGCCTTGGCCATTCGGAGGATGGGGTATAGATTTGATTGGCCGATCCACCCTCCATCGAGCAAAAGGCCATAAGTTTGTACTTTTGGCCACCGATTATTTTACTAAGTGGGTTGAAGCTATCCCATTGAAGAAGGTCACATCGAGAATATGGTTGAGTTTGTAAAAGAGCACATAATTCACAGGTTTGGAATTCCCGAAACCATAATAACCGATCAAGGGAGTCGCTTTGTCTCTCGCTGAGTTTTGTGATTTTGCTTGAGGAAATGGGAATCAAGTTATATAACTCATCCTCTTATTATGCACAAGTCAATGGTCAAGCCGAGGCTTCTAATAAAATTATGATTAAAATCATCCGTAAAAAGATCGAAGAGAAGCCCGTAAGATGGCATTTGGTTCTTAATGAAGCTTTATGGGCTTACCGGATGGCATGCCATGGATCTACCAAGACATCTCCTTATGAGTTAGTATATGGGCATCATGCAAGGTGTTGCCATGGGAAATGCAAAATGATCCGCACGGGTTGCATTACAAAAGGATTTGACGAAAGAAGAGTATAAAAATCTTATGATAGATGGATTGGAAGATCTCGCATCAAATTAGCCTAAAAGCATTGGAAAATATTGAGAAAAATAAGATGCATGTCGCCAAATATTACAATAAGAAAGTTAGAATTAAAGAGTTTGCCGAAGGAGATCTTGTCCGAAGGCGTTGTTACCACTTGGGACTAAAGACAGAGCATTCGGCAAATGGTCTCCTAATTGGGAAGGTCCTTTTCGGATATTAAGATGTGTACCTGGAAATGCATATATCTTGATATCTTTACAAGGGCAAGAGTTCAGGTCAGCAATCAACGGAGATTCTTGAAAAAATACTATCCTAGCGTTGAGGTTGGGGCTTGAAAGGACAAGGTTAAAATACCGATATAGCCGATGTATGAAAACATTGCCCGTGAAAGGTAAAAAATACTCCAAAAAGATGGGGAATAGCCAGCATATAAGTGATATGTTGCCTTCGTGAGTAAAATAACACAGCCGACTGAAATACGTTATCTATACGAGGGTCGTCTATGAATTCTTATGTTGCATTGAGATAATTGGTCGAGCAAATACTTATTAAAGAGGAATTGGGCAATAAGATTGTACAAGTGAAGGATAACAAGAGAAGCACACATGATTTTATTGATGAGCACGATTACGCCGCACAAGGGATACATAGTATTTTACATTCTCCCTAATTAAAAAGGCTATCGAGAACGGCCTTGACGACCGAATGCAGCGTTCATCCTCTGCGTGCGGTCGGGCCTTGGTGTGTCCGCTGCCGATCACTTGTCCGGTTGCCTCAATCAAGCGATTGAACTTCCTCGCCACACCTACAAGGGAGAGTTGCTTCGTGAAAAATGAATCGTGAAAGGGGAGTCAATCGAGAGATTGCAACAAGGCTTCATTCTCGCTCGCGACGTAAGCGCCCGGGCTTCATCAAGCTTGTCCCATTCCTCTTTTACATCTTCTATGTCTTCAATGGTTTGCTCATGTGCCTCCCGCTCCACCTTGAGCCCCCCCGTGGCCGGGCCGCAAGTTGGCGACGGAGCTTAGCGATCTCGGCGCCACGAGGGCTTGGGAAGTTGTCAAGAAGAGAGAAAGAAGAGATTCGGCAAGGAAGGGATGCATAAGATGCAAGTGAAGGAAGAACTTACTCCATTGTAGTGAGGCTAGGTTAGCCGAACGCTTCAGATCTTGAGGAAAAGGAGGAAGGAAAGTCCGGGAATATGAGAGAGATCCGATGGCTGCTATTAACCGAGGGGTTCGCTGCGTTTATATACGTAAAGAAGGCCAAGGAGCGCATTTGAGATGGTCAGAAGGTAGCGTAAAATCTATTCGGTGCTTATCTTGAGAAGTGGAAGCGACTAACTTGCCGATTTACATTGGAGGAAATTCCGGCGGCACGAGTCCCAAGGA
>JADLZK010006175.1:0-32035 GCA_015847255.1 Hyparrhenia diplandra | reverse complement strand
CACGCACTCGCAAAGATTTGAATATTTTTAAATCTTTTGCCGAAAAGCGCCAGATGTTGGCACTCGCAAATTATTTATTTTTACGAAAACAAATAGACTTTGCCGAGTGCCGTCACGGGAGCACTCGGCAAAATAGTCGTTTTTTTGCCGAAAGTGCCACCTTTTGCACTCGGCAAACCTACCATTTTTCCTGCGAGTTACCAGCTTTGCAGAGTGCCGGCACTCGCAAGCCGAATTTCATTTTTTTTTTTGTTTCTATTGCTTGTTGCTGCAAAATCAACATATACATATACCATAAACATTCATATATACATCATAAACCACATAGATCACCGATTCACATATATAATCCACATATCTCACAAATTCACATATGTAATCCACAAATACCACAAATTCACATATATAATCCACAAATACCACAAAATCCAACATGTCCAACAACCAAACGGAATCTAACATGTCCAACATCGAAACGAGATCCGTCACACAGTGCAACATATCCAACATCTAAAATAAATCCATCACCACCACCTCAACTTTGACGGCCCGAACCGCGGCCTCCTCCTGTCGAAGAGCCCCTCACCTTGCCCCGATACCACCCGTCCGCGCCGATCGGAACGCCCACCCGCCCTGTGGAGGGGGCGTGGTGGAAGCTCAGTGTGGCTGGCTCGCCGCAGCGCCCGGAGGAGGAAACGCCACCCCTGCCACGTGTAATCGTGCGCGGCCGACCGGATAGGGCCGGATGGGGTGAGAAGGCCACCGGAGGAGTCGGGTTCAACCCGGGCCGACCGTGGCTGCAGTGTGTGAGGCGATCTCCATTAGTACCGCAGTGAGCCGCACATGCCAAATAAATGAACAACAACATATACTCACCGAAGTCCGTTTCACGAGGAGGAACGGAAACGCGGGTGGAGCGAACAGCGTACAAAGAGGCACCCGAGGCGGTCCACCCGATTCCGAGGCCCCCGAAGTAGCTCGCCACGCCCCGCAGCCAAGCGCACCGAAAGTGCTGCGTGATTGCCTCCAACTCCCGCCGATGGGCTCAGCTCGGGCCGCCCGCTCGGCCGCAAACTCTTCCGCCCGCCGCCGCTTGGCCTCCGCAACCGCCATCCGACCGCAATATTACAACCGCAAAACAACAAATGCATTAGGTAGCGTAAACCGTTGAACGACCATGAAATCAAGTTACCTCCGCATCGCCCGCATGGAGCCCGACCGCCGAGGTGCCATGGGATGCCGTGGAGGTCGCGGCTCTTGAGCGAATCACCCTCAGCCGGCCAACAGCAGGATCGGTCGATCGCGCCTGCGTTGGCCATCCAACCGGCCGCGGCCGCTCTCCTCCCAACCTCATCACCGTGTTCGTGTCCGGTGGGCGGTGGTCGGATCGGTCCTCCCCATAGCGCCGCTTGGCCGCCCGGGCGCATCGGGTGCTCGCTTGGGGCAGACGCCGGCGCTGCCCTGCACGCCTCGGGCCCCTTCGCGGGTCAGACGCTGGCCGGGTCGGGCCGCCCGGGCCGTGAGTCAAGGCCCACCCCCCGCGCATCACGACCTCCCGGTTTCCATGCGGCCGACCGCGAGGAGAACACGAGATGGTTAGAAGTGAAGAGATTTGAGCGCTTGAATAAAAATATCAACACAATCGTACCCATCTATCCATATACACCGGGAGGGGCACGCTGCCTTGGTGGTGTGGAGCGCCTGCATCTCCAGGCGACACCTCCGACGGAGTCTCTTGTACTAAACGCGTCTCGTCGAAGAGCCACTTGTCCACAATGGCCTCCCAGCCAGATCCTTGTACTTGCCGCACCACTCGGACACATCCGCATGATATAGCGGAGGATTAATGGAAGTCCGCTTATTTTTTTTATTGAAGAAATCTGAATAAATGCGTTCTACGAACCTCGGATGTACTTGCTCCCCTGGTGAGGTCGGTCTCCTCCGGGCATCATCTCCCTTGCTTCGTTCTTCTTCACCACCTTGCCAAGCACGTCGGCGTTGTAGGAGGTGATGCAATGGCACGCGCCCTCGTGGTGGCGGGTCCTTGAGTCGTTCTCGGCAGACCCCGTCCCGCACTCTAGCGGCCTCCTCCTCCTTCCCCGCCTCGCCGCGGAAGTAGTTCTGCATACGAGAAAACATGTATCATTCAATTATTTAAGAAACATAGTATTCAAACGACGTGAAGTAATCCACGCATACACACTCACCCAAAAAGTCCGTCTTGATCTTCCCGGCAAGTCTGCCCCTCGTTCACGCGCCGCGAAGTGGTCCCACGTCCGGGAACCTCCCTCACGTTGTTCCCGAGGTCCACCACCAGCCGGGTAGTTCTCTCCCTAATCGGCGGGCTCGGATGCCATTGATATGGCGCGCACTGCCCCCTCCGCTTACAATCTTCCGCCATCTTTGCACGAGGCATTAAGACAAATTGTTAGTTTGAAGTTCGATTTTCAACATGTCATATGAAGAAGTAGTGAAAATATCAATGGCTACTTACTTTTCAGATTGGGTGAATCACGGGGCGGCGGTGAAAAGGGATCGCCCCAATGGGAGGCTCTCGAGGCCCCGCGTGTTAGACCTTGGCGGCACTCGAGGAGGACGTGTGGACAGGTATCTCTTCGCACTTTGAGTCCGTCTGACGGTGTGGTTCGACGAGGGCTGGCCGACGACGGCCCCTGGCGGCCTGACGGCCCCGGGCAGTCCGACGGCGACACAAAGTCAAGCCTCCTCGTGGACGGATGACGTCGGCCAGCCTCAACGTCTCCACCGCCGGTCTTTGCTCGTCGGCCTCCTCGCCGGGGCCTCCTCCTCGTCGGCCTCGGGGAGGGTGAGAGAGGGGTCTCGCGTGAGCGGGATTTGGACCCCCTGCCGGCGTTCGCCTTCCGCCTCGGCATTTGTCGAGTCCCCCTGCAAAAACAAATAGTAAACCAATTAGTATTGCAAATGAACGAAATATAATTGAAAGGTAACAATAATAACAAAATAGTATTACATGATTTAGAAATTATCTCCACGAATGCCTAAGGCCGGATGTAGTCATCACTATCGCTACCACTATTGTAATCATCAATGTCATCACCCTCATCATCACATATCGTCCCCGGCAAGTGCATGCGCCCTCCACGCTCCTTGCGCACCGGCCTCCATCGTTCAAGAATTTGCGGGTCCTTTAGCATCCTACACCTCATCACCCTCGTCCTCATCGATGGCGTTGTCTACTTCCATGCCCATCAGCGAAAGAATGTCTATCTCCAAACGTCCTTCTAGCCCCTCGAAGTTGATAGAACTCTTGGAGTGTTTGGGTCGGGGTTGTAATCATCATCGTTCGAACGGCGCTTTACGTGCGGCGATACCTAGCGCACAAGGTACCAACCCGCAAGGTCCGCGTGTTTTTGGCACGCCCATGGGAGGTAATAAACTTGTGTGGCGTGTATATTAGCCACAATATAGACATCCTCTCCTCCATATACACGGAATCTGTCGAATTTCGACTTACCCAATCGTAGGGTCCACTTTAGTGTCATCGGGATCGAACCAATGGCATTTGAATACCACTAGCTTCTTGAGCTCTTTAGGACCCCCCCGTTGAGCTCATATATTTCTTCGACTATCGCGTAATAGTCCTTCTTATCCAAGCCGGCGTCTTTAACTCCGGTGCATTGTTTTGCCGGTTGGGCCGACTCTCCTCGTAGCTTCTGGTCGCGAAACCGATAGCCATTCACATCATAAGCGGTGAACGAGTTGACCCTACGGGGAAGCCATTGCCCAATTGCTTTTAAATCTTCGCACATATCGGCATCACAGGCGGGCTGCAAGGTCAGGCCACATAGATCGTTACATTATATGTTACTAGGACCAAAGTGGAATATCAAAGTAGGAACGAGGTTAGTTGGATGGTACCTTTGAGCGTAACCGAGAAATAAAAATCGGGTTTCCCATTTTTAGAAGATTGTCTTCTTGTTGCAAGGTAGGAGCCCCATTCCCTCTCCGGTGTTGACCAATAAATTCCACTCGAAAAAAACAAGGCTAGAGGTTTAGGTCGATAGGTGGAGGCCGGAGGTGTGGAACAAGCTCATTGAGAACTTACTGGCGATAAGGAGCGGTTTAAGTCAAGGTTCAACAACACATAGAGCATGATAGTGCGCCACTCATCAAAGGACAAAGTGCTTGTGGGTAGCTGCGCTTCCTCTTCCGACTTGCCCTCCGAAAAGGCTAAGGTTCGGTGAACTCTCCTCGGCGTTATGAGGGGTAGGATTGTGGGCGCCGGAAGTTTCTCGGTATGTACGCGCTGTGTGAAGGTCGACACCTCCTCCGTAATGTATGCCTCCGCCACGGAAGGCTCAATTACGCTTTATTCCCGCATTTTCTCCGGGAAGTACCTTGAGAGCCCTCTCAATTGGATAGCACCAACGGAACTGCACGGGCCCCCCCAATCGTGCCTCATTTAGGCAGTGCAAAATCAGGTGTTGCATGGAAGAAGCCCGGTGGAAATATCATCTCTAACTTGCAGATCAACGCAGTGCGGCCGCGCTCCGATCAGCAATCGCATCCCGAGATAACTCCTTAACACAAAGTCGGCGGAAGAAAAGCTCAACTCGCCAGACGCGCCACCTTTGGTTCGGGAGGTATCCCCCGAGTCATCGCAGGAAGGATCCGCTCAATCCATATGTGGAAGTCATGACTCTTCATCCCCAGGACTTTCATAGTTTGCAAGTTCACTCCCCTACTTTCAGATCGCGCCGCATACCCATCGTGGAACGATAACGTCTTCATCCACCGTAGCACTTCCTTCCCTATCGGCCCTTTGATGATGTAGTCGGCCGGCCCTTTTCCATCTCCTCCCGGGCTAGGGGGTCTCTATCACTAGCTTTGGTCTATCGCACAAAGATCTCTATGTCAAGTCTAGCTTTAACGTTGTCCTTGACTTCGAAGGTCCATGGATGTTGCGAAGAGTGCCTCGTAGATATTCTTTTCTCGTGTGCATTACATCGATGTTGTGTGGAAGAAGAAGATCCTTGTAGTAGGGAGATTAGTCAAGCCCGATATATAAGTCCACATGTGTGTCCGACCATATCCAACAAAACCACCTTTCTTTTCATCGATTTTGAGACCAAATAGCTTCTAAGAAGGACCTCTTCACCTGGTCATAAACTTTGGGATGGGATCGGTGACTTGAATACCTTTCGTGAAGTGCTTTTTGTCTAGTCTGAATTCATGGTTCTCGGGCAAGAATTGGCGATGTTTGTCAAACGAGGAATACTTGCCACCCTTGAGAAGCCGTTGAATCAAAGATAAATACCTTGCATGTTGGGCAAGGGAACCTCCCATGAACACACCATCCGCTGAATATGCCATAAGCCAGAAAGTCATGCATTGAATATAGGTACCACACGTGCATTGTAAAAGTTTGTCTTTGTAGCTCTGTCGTCACGTGTAACACCCCTGGTGTTATTTCCACTAAAACCCGACATGTCATCATGATCATTGCAAAGCATCCATGATTAGCCCACCATGTGTTGCATTGAACTAAAATAAGTTTATTTTATGCTTGATTGTAATGTCGGGCGAAAAGACGCGAGAGGAAACAGATTCGGAAATCGGCCCCCTTGCCGAAAACCCTAATTCCAAACCCTAGTTTGTTCCCTTTTATTTTATTCAAAATTTATCAAGATTTTGGGTATGGTCATTAAAGCACTTTTGTAGAGTTTTCAAAACTGAACAAAGTTGGTATTTTGATTTTTCAAAGTTTAGTTCAAAAATTTTAAAGCAATTTTGAATTTCATTCAAACCCTAATTGCCCCTTTTTTCTATAATTCAAAAATTTATGCAAAATTTGAGAAAACTTTTAAAGACTAGTTTGTAGATCTTGTTGAGAGGAACAAAAAGTCATGTACAAAGTTTTTCAAGTTGTTATATGATTTTAAAAGTAATTTTGAATTCAAATTTCAAATTTTGATGTCTGCTTTTCAAAAAGTCATATTTCTAGGCAGATTTTGAAAATGGTCCAATTGTGAAAATTGTAGATCTTGAAAAATTAAGGGGGTTACTTTTTGGAAATTTTTGAGTTTAGTTCAAAATTTGGGAGTAATTTGAAAAGTTTGAAGCTAGGGTTTGTTTTTGGGGGATGAACAAGAATCCGGCCACTCCTCTATTGCCACCGCGTTGAGAGTCGCGCCGCCGTCCACCGGCCGTCCCTCCGCGGGCTGACCGGCCGAGGACCTTCGCGACGTCGCTATCCACCTGTTCAGCCCCTCCATGCCTATAAATAGCCCACCATCGCCGCCGCCCCCGTCGCCGACCCATCTCCTACTCCGCCTCCGCCCGACCAAGCCCCCGCTTTTAGGACCCCGGTGAGCCCCTAGCCACGATTCTGTAGTTAGTTTTCCATTTCGAAAGCACCGCCGGGCGCCGGAACACGCCCGCGCCGGCCAAGGCTGACTGGGCGCGCGACGCCGCCGGTGAGCACCTGCGTCTGGCAAGTGAACAATCTTGGCCAAGATCATTCATGTTGGGCCGGCCCAACACTGTTCCTTCGAGGGCCGTCCGTTATCGTTCCTTTGTGGGCCGTGAACAGTAATCTGGGCTGCATGTGAAAGAACAGGCCGAAATCGCCCAAGAACCCATTTTTCTTTTATCAAATGATTTATCCAATTTCTTTATTTTAAATAGTGTCTCGATTTTCCAAATTTCATATAAATTCAAATATAGCTTTAAAAATTCTTGAAAATTTTTGTGTAGCCTTCCCATGAGTATCTCTATCCATGAAAAATTTGAAACTTGAAATTTGAATACTTTTGACATGATTTAAAAATACAAATTTTAATTGAAAAATGCATCTTCCTTGATTTTTAATAATTATTTTATTTATCCAAAAATCATGAAAATTATTTTGGTACTGTTTTAGGACATGACCTACCTGTATAAAATTTTTGAGCTTGTTTGGAGAAAGTTAAAAATTTTATTATGTTATAACCTATCATTTCATGTGAAAAGAAAAATTGTTTAATGCTTGCTAAATTAGGGTTTTTGGTAGATTTTGGGTTGTTTTGTGAACCCTAAACCACACCACCGCCGATGGTCCTCCTTGAGAACTCCGTAGGCAATGGTGATGATATCTCGTAGGGTAGTTCAACAAGTTGGTTTTGTTAGGTTGCAACTTTATCGTGAAGGAAAGTTGTACTCGAGTTGTTTATCTTTCTATGCACCCTTTGCACCCCATGTTTTTATGCATGGCATTATATTAAGCATGCACTATTCTTTCGTTATAGTGAACGAAGAAGATCGTGGAAGTTGCCGATCAAGTCACTGAAGAGGGCTTTTCTGTTGATTCGACCCCGAGTATCGAGATCCGTCGTCCGAATCAAGCTTCTTCACCGATCAAGGCAAGCCCCTGATCATTTAAACACTTCCTTGTGTTTTACAAAGCTTTATATCACCTTTGCTTTATGCTTTGCATTAGGTGATAGGAGTTGAGTGACAACCTAATTGATGCATTACCATTCCTTGATTATTTCAATATCTACCTTGATAACCCTGTTTTGCTAAAAAATACTAGAACGCTTAGCCTTGGCTTTATTAGTTAGACTTTTGAGTCAAAATGTGATGAGTCTCTTATGATAGCCCGAAGGGCATTTGATGAGAAAGGATGCTATATGAGAAAACCATACCGGGATGTGGTGTTGAAATTGAGACCGGTCGGGTAATTTGCATTGAGAATGGAGTCTCGCAGTAGTATTTCCCACTGTCGATTAAGGACCGGAAACGCAAAGATATGTGGATCGAGACTATGGAACGCACCGCGCCTAAGGTCGTTGGACCAATGGCACGCCTCGGCATGGGTGTCATCCCATCACAGTCGACCCTAGTTCTGGACGCATACTCCGGTAAGCCCGATCTTGGGGTGTCAAATCGGGAAACGCATAAACCGCGCATTGGGAGTGGAGAGATGGCGGGAGTACGTGTTACCCTCGTGGGTTAAAGTCCCTGATTGAGGTGTACGGTATTCTCGGTGGCGTGGGGCGCGTTCCGCTTTTGAGTATCCAAGAAAGGGTTGATATATGCAAGCTTAAGTGCTACATATGTCGTGGTGGAAAGAACTCCCCTACCGGGTTAATCGATTTCGAAATCGCCGTGCTTCTCTGATATGGAGACTTGGTTTCCCCTTACATCGTAGTTTAAATTATGGAAAAGTGAAGAGATGGAATAAGTGATGGAACTTCTACAAGTGTTTGTTGTAGTATAAGATCACCTAGAATAGGTGAGAAACTTACTTGAAAATAAAACATTGAAAGTAAGGATTTACCATTAGTAAGCTTTTCTGCAAAATGAGTCCTTGATTCTTGCTAAAAGCCTTACCTTGAATCCTATTAGACCAGCATTCCTGAGTCTTCTCCTATTTTCTTTAGTCGGGTAAGACTTGTTGAGTACTCCCGTACTCAGGGTTTGTTGCCCCATGTTGCAGGATATGGGAGTCATGTTTGCACCGGTACGTCTTTGCATGACGGTTCTTCAGAAGAAAGTGACGAGGAGTGAGAAGAGAGACCCGCAAGGCGGTCGGTGAGTGTAATATTTGTAGAAAAACTTACGCTACTCAAACTTATAAGTATTGTAATAAACCTGTTTGCTACTCCTACTCTATATTGTAAAACTTGTTTTAAAGAAATGGTTGTAAAAGTATTGTAATATATATCTTCCACCGTTTTTACTCGATTATGTATGAAAATTATTGTAATGTCTGCAATGACCTCGTAACGGGATCCCAGTTTGGAATAGTTAATAGTGCTTTTCAGGTTATAGGTGCACATATGAGACTATTAAAGGTCGTTGAACCGATAATTAGTACATGTGGGCCTGTAATTTGAAGGTTCTTACATAAATGGCATCGGAGCCGCCGCTACCTGTTGTTACCGTAGCATTACTTTATAAAACTTCAAAATGATTTGGGTCAAACTAATTTTATTCTTACTTTGGTCCAAATTGCTTATTCTCTTATCTTATTCTATTGAAAAACTTTCTTATCTAACTTCAAAAGAATATAAGTGGAGTAGCCTTCTATATTGCCCTATTTGTAAAATCTTCTAATGTAAAAAGTTTTATTTGATCGTTACGTAGGTTCGATTCATGCATCATGTTTAAATCACTTGTTAATGTTTACCTTCCCTTTAATGTGGTTTGGGTTAAGTAATATCAATCCCGTTCTTGCTAAACCTTTAGATCCTCCTACCTGAGCCCGGGTAATCCGATCTTAACTATTCTACGTGGATGGCCCGCACCAAATTGACCCCTAGAAAGAAGACAGACCAAAGGGCGTCCCGCATCACCGCCTTGCGGCAAGGAATGATCCCCGAAGCAAGCACTAGTCATGTCAACACTCATGAAGGAAGCAAAGAGGCAAGACCAAGGAAGATCTTCAAAAAGAAATCGAGCGCCCGACCAGGGACTTGGATGAAGCTCGCTAGAGATAGGCTCCGTGATGGAATTAAAATTGGAAGATCGCAAGTTGAGTTGAACCTAAGTGCTCAAAAATATGGGGAATGTAGTCAAGCAATCGATTGAGACGGTCCACGAGAAGATAACACTCCAACATCAAGTGTGACCATCTCATTCAAGACAATCATCAATCGGTGGCTTATGCAATTCAGTTGAAGCTCAAGAGGTCAATCCGAACATGCAAATTCATCATATGAACAATCTTCTCAACCCAAATCATCAACCTCAAGCAAAGATAAGAGGATTTGGGTGAAGTAATACAAGAGGATGTGGAAGTCGAGGAGAATCCGGAAGAAGAGGAGCCTCACGTTAGTGATAATGAGTCGAGAATAACCCTTAAACTAGGAGTGAGGTTTTTTGTAGGATATGTAACATAGCTTGTTTAATAGTAAGTTACGTAGATGAGCCCTGGGTAGATGTAGAATGGAACCCCTGTTTTAAGAATAAGTTATATGTGTTGTTTTTTTGTTTGTTTTTCTTTTGAAGTTCAATAAATCTGGTTGGGTGTTATATAGTTTTGTTTTAATAGCGATGTCGCACAACAACAAATACGGCTCTCGAATAGGGGTGACCTTCCAAACCCTCCACCGGTCCCAACAAACCCGACCGATGCCATTGCGGCTCGTTTCAAGCTACTACAGAGAACTCTCGTCCCCGATACGAAAGTAGCTCGTAGTCGAAACAATCGCCGTGACCACAAGGATCGACATGATGATGAAGAAGATGAGACTTCTTATCCCAAGTTCACGGGCACAAAACCTCCAATCTTTAGTAGAGCCGATGAGCCATTAGAGGCAAATGATTGGCTTCGTGCTATGGAAGAAAAGTTTGAGTTGATGACTTGTATGCGGATCATCGTAAGCCCCTCTTTCTTTGCACAACAGCCTTCGAATATCGCTTTTCGAGCTTGGTGGAATAATTTCAAAGCCGAGCAGCCTTCGGGGACACCAAATCACCGGATGAATTCAAGCATGCCTTTCGCGCTCATTTCATTCCAAATAGGTTATGGCCAAGAAGCTAGATGAGTTCTTAGCTTTAAAGCAAGGAGAAGACTGGTATTGCAAAGATGTGGGCAAAGTTTAATCATCTGTCTCGGTATGCCACGTAACTTGTGAATTCGGATGGAAAGAAGAAGGAGTGGTTCATCCGAGGCCTCCATCCAAGGCTTCATGCCATGATGAACATTCGTGATACGACTCCTATCACGATGTGGTAAACATGGCCATATCCTCGTGAAGAGAAGAATCGTGTTCTTATGGAATACGAGCGAAGGAAGACAAGAAAAAGAAAAATTTCTCCTCCGGATATTCCGGGTGGCAAACCAAAGCGTCGAAAAAGTGATTTATCATCCCCGCGAATCACTTCCGCCCTTCTTACCGCCCAAGGTTACCCCCGGCTTCAACCTAGTCGCCAGCCGCTTATTCGACCTCGGCCGCAACTTTTTCCTTATCCACGCCGGTAGAATGCTCCTAGCATTCGTAATCCTTCCCCACAAAAAAAGCCACACCCATCCGCTATAACCCGGTGGAAAGCCCGGACATTATTCTCGTGAATGTCCCGGTCCTCGAAGATATAACCCGAGTTTTCGTGTTCCTTCCGAAGTCAGCCTCAACCACGTAACAAGAATAATACCCGAGAAGGATCGGAAGGGAAAGGGGAAAAAGAGAAACCGAAAAAGTCTACTATACCAATGTGGAGGATATTCTGCGGGGAACCAATCATGATGGGTATGTTCCCCGTCGCAAGACACCCTCGCAGATAATATTATTTGATTCCGTGCATCGCATACATTTGTCGATAAAACATTTGTGGAGAAAAATGCGATAGCCATTGGGGAAATGAAGGATGAGTTCATTATACACTCACCCGGGGACGTATGAGTACTAAAGAAGTGGTATATCAAATCCCCATAACATTAGGTGGATATGATTTCCCCACCAATATGATAGTTCTAAAGGATCAAGATATAGATGTGATCCTTGGTATGAACTGGCCGTACTGCTATGGTACTATTATAGATACCATCAATAGAACTTGTCAAAGTAAAGTTACCCGAGAAAAAAATTCGAACTCCTTATTCAACTTCCAATTGTTAAGAGGGCGCTTGAAAAAGTGTGTGCAACCTGTGTCAAAGAGATCAAAGACATCCCAAGAGTATGTGAGTTTCCGGATGTATTCCTGCATGATTTGCCTCGATTACCACCGAGAGAGATGTTCAATTCGCGATAGAATTGAAACCGAACCGCCTCCCATCTCTCGAAGAGCTTATAAAATGGCACCAAAAGAGTTGGCCGAAATGAAAACTCGCCACAAGGGTTACTAGACAAAGGATTTATTAGACCAAGCTCTTCACCTTGGGGATGTCCAAATATTTTTGTGAAGAAGAAAGATCGGACTTTGAGGATGTGTATAGATTATCGCCCACTTAATGATGTGACGATTAAAAACAAGTATCCTCTGCCCCGGATTGATTTTACTTTTTGATCAATTAGCCGAGCCAAAGTCTTTTCCAAGATTGATCCTCGAGGTCGGGTATCATCAAATTAGGATTAGACCTGAAGATATTCCGAAGACCGCCTTCACCACCCGATACGGTCTTTATGAATATTTGGTTATGTCCTTTGGTTTAACAAACGCCCGGCTCATTTCATGTATTTGATGAATACGTGTTCATGTCGAACCGGATAAGTTCGTGGTGGTGTTCATTGATGATATTCTTGTTTATTCCAAGAATGAAGAAGAGCATGCGAACATCTCGAATAGTTTTAAAACGATTGAGGGATCATCACCTCTATGCTAAATTCAAGAAGTGTGCTTTTTTTTGGTCAAGGAAGTACGCCCCCGGTCATGTGCTATCATCCGAAGGAGTTGCCGTTGACCCGAGTAAAGTGAAAGATATCCTCAATTGGAAACCACCAACAACGGTTCATGAGGTCCGTAGTTTTTTCGAATGGCGGGATATTACCGTCGATTTATTCCGATTTCTCAAGAGTGGCAAAGCCTATTACGTAGGCGTTAAAGAATCGTACCAAGTTTGTATGGTCACGGAGTGTGAGCGTGCTTTTCAGATTTTGAAGAAAGCACTAACCACCGCTCTCGATTTTAGCTCAACCGGATATTGAGAAACCATTTGACGTCTATTGTGACGCATCTCGTATTGGTCTTGGTTGTGTGTTAATGCAAGAAGGCAAAGTTATTGCCTATGCATCACGCCAACTAAAGCGCCATGAAGAGCATTACCCAACCCATGATTTGGAGTTAGCAAAGAAGGTCCATGCACTAAAAATCTGGCGTCATTATCCGTTAGGTAACACTTGTCATGTATATACGAAGTCATAAAAGTCCCGAAATATATCTTTACCCAATCGACTCTTGAATATGCGCCAGAAGATGGCTAGAATTAATTAAGGATTACGACATAGAAGTGCATTATCATCCCGAAAAAGGCAAATGTTGTTGCCCGATGCACTTAGTCGGAATCCTCGATGTAATTGTCTTATAGCCAATATAAGGGGATAAAACCCTATGTCAAGAATTAGAGAAGTTGAATATTGGAATCGTTGAGCATGGCATGGTAACCAATGCCACAAAGAGAATCAACTATCAAGAATCGATTATTGATGCTCGAGAAGATCGAAGAAGGGCATAGCACATATCAAAGAAAAGTTAGAAGTGGAAAACCCACTTGCTTCAATTGATGAGTCGGATGTGCTATGGTTTAAAGATCGATTAGTGGTACCAAAGAATCGACTTACGCCAACAAATCTCGGATGAGGCTCATTTGACCAGATATTCCATTCATCCCTAAGTACCAAGATGTATCGATTTGAAACAGGGTTTGGTGGACAAAAATGAAGATTGAGATTGCCCGATATGTAGCCGAAAGTGTGACACTTGTCACGAGTAAAAGCTGTGCACATGAAAGTCAGCAGGGCAATTGCATCCCTTTGCCTGTCCCTTCTTGGAAGTGGGAAGAGATCAGTATGGATTTTATTGTTGGATTACCCCGAACATCAAAAGGGTTTAATTCTATCCGGGTCATAGTTGATCGACTTACCAAGATAGCCCATTTCCTACCAAAGGTATGATAAGTATGATGCAATAGGTTATGCCAAGTTATATGTCCAACGGATTTTCAGTCTACATGGAGCCCCTAAGCATATTGTCACGGATAGAGGTGCTTTGTTTATGTCCAAATTCGAAAACAAATGCAAAAGTCACTTGGTACCAAACTAAATCATAGTTCGGGTTATCATCCCCGCACGGGACAGGACGCATGAAAGAGTGAATCGATTTTGGAAGATATGTTGAGAGCGTATATTCTTAATTATTCAGAAAAAGTGGGATGAATGTTTACCCCAGCGTAGTTTGCCTACAATAATAGTTATCAAGAAAGTATTCAAATGGCACCGCTTTGAAGCTTTATATGGTCGCAGATGTAAAACCCCAATCGCATTGGTCGAACTCGAGAAAGATGGTTCTACCTGAGTAGACCCGGTAAAGGAAGTCAAGAAAAAGTAAGATTTGTGCAAGCCAAATTAAAAGAAGCACAATCTCGACAAAAAGAGTTATGCCGATAAGAGGCGTAGATTCTTGGAATTTGAAATAGGAGATTATGTATACTTGAAAGTGTCACCCATGAAAGGGGTGAATCGTTTCGAGTTAAGGGTAAACCGGCACCTCGATACATTGGCCCATTTCAAGTTTTGGAGAAACAGACCAGCCATTGCTTATCGACTCGATTGCCGTAAAGATTATCGCCAGTGCATGATGTCTTTCATGTGTCTCAATTAAAGAAATGTCTACGAGTACCGGATCAAGTGGTTGCTTTTGAAGACGTTAACTTAGAATCGATCGACCTACTCGAATATCCTATTCGGATCTTAGACCGTAAAGCTCGAGGTCACACGAAGCAAAACTATCAAATGGTACAAGATCCAATGGAATCAACACTTTCGAAGCGGAAGCTACTTGGGAATCGAAGAAGACTTTCTAACGGAAAAACTTCCCAAGTTTCCACTTTCTTAATCCTTGTAAATGTAAGACCCCTTCTTGTTTTATGAGATAGTTAGAGATGTGTTTGCTTGACACATTTTCTTTGCCGCTACTAAACCCTAGGACTTTAAATCTCGGGACGAGATTTCTTTTAAGGGGAAGGGGCTCAGAAACACCCCCGGTGTTATTTCCACTAAAAAACGACATGTCATCATGATCATTGCAAAGCATCCATGATTAGCCCACCATGTGTTGCATTGAACTAAAATAAGTTTATTTTATGCTTGATTGTAATGTCGGTCGAAAAGACGCGAGAGGAAAACAGATTCGGAAACCGTCCCTTGCTTAAAACCCTAATTCCAAACCCTAGTTTGTTCCCTTTTTATTTTATTCAAAATTTATCAAGATTTTGGGTATGGTCATTAAATCACTTTTGTAGAGTTTTCAAAACTGAACAAAGTTGGTATTTTGATTTTTCAAAGTTTAGTTCAAAATTTTAAAGCAATTTTGAATTTCATTCAAACCCTAATTGCCCCTTTTTTCTATAATTCAAAATTTATGCAAAATTTGAGAAAACTTTTAAAAACTAGTTTGTAGATCTTGTTGAGAGGAACAAAAGTCATGTACAAAGTTTTTCAAGTTGTTATATGATTTTAAAAGTAATTTTGAATTCAAATTTCAAATTTTGAAGCTTCTTTTCAAAAAAGTCATATTTCTAGGCAGATTTTGAAAATGGTCCAATTGTGAAAAATTGTAGATCTTGAAAAATTAAGGGGTTACTTTTTGGAAATTTTTGAGTTTAGTTCAAAATTTGGGAGTAATTTGAAAAGTTTGAAGCTAGGGTTTGTTTTGGGGGGATGAACAAAGAACCCCCACTCCTCTATTGCCACCGCGCCGTTGAGAGTCGCGCCGCCCACCGTCCACGTCCCCCTCGGAAGCTGACCGGCCGAGGACCTTCGCGACGTCGCTATCCACTGCTCAGCCCCTCCATGCCTATAAATAGCCCACCATCGCCGCCGCCGCCGGCCGCCGCGCCCGCTTTCGACCTATCTCGACTCGCCTCGCCCCGACCAAGCCCCGCTTTTAGGACCCCGTGAGCCCCTAGCCACGATTCTCAGTAGTTAGTTTTCCATTTCGAGCACCGCCGGGCGCCGAACACGGCGCGCCGCGCCAGCCACTGTGGGCGCTACAGACGCCGTCGGTGAGCACCCGTGCTGGCAAGTGAATGATCTTTGGCCAAGCATCGCTCATGTTAGGCCTGGCCCAACACCGTTCCTTCGAGGGCGGTCCGTTATCGTTCCTTTGTGGGCCGTGAACAGTAACTGGGCTGCACAAGAACAGGCCGAAATCGCCCAGAACCCATTTTTCTTTTATCAAATGATTTATCCAATTTCTTTATTTTGAATAGTGTCTCGATTTTCCAAATTTCATATAAATTCAAATATAGCTTTAAAAATTCTGAAAATTTTTGTGTAGCCTTCCCATGAGTATCTCTATCCATGAAAAATTTGAAACTTGAAATTTGAATACTTTTGACATGATTTAAAAATACAAATTTTAATTGAAAAATGCATCTTCCTTGATTTTTAATAATTATTTTATTTATCCAAAAATCATGAAAATTATTTTGGTACTGTTTTAGGACATGACCTACCTGTATAAAATTTTTGAGCTTGTTTGGAGAAAGTTAAAAATTTTATTATGTTATAACCTATCATTTCATGTGAAAAGAAAATTGTTTAATGCTTTCTAAATTAGGTTTTTGGTAGATTTTGGGTTGTTTTGTGAACCCTAAACCACACCACTGTCAGATGGTCCTTGAGAACTCCGTAGGCAATGGTGATGATATCTCGTAGGGTAGTTCAACAAGTTAGTTTTGTTAGGTTGCAACTTTATCGTGAAGGAAAGTTGTACTTTCGAGTTGTTTATCTTTCTATGCACCCTTGCACCCCATGTTTTTATGCATGGCATTATATTAAGCATGCACTATTCTTTTCGTATAGTGAACGAAGAAGATCGTGGAAGTTGCTTGATCAAGTCACCAAGAGGGGGGGCTTTTCGTTGATTCAATTCGAGTATCGAGATCCGTCGTCCGAATCAAGCTTCTTCACCGATCAAGGCAAGCCCCGATCATTTAAACACTTCCTTGTGTTTTACAAAGCTTTATATCACCTTTGCTTTATGCTTTGCATTAGGTGATAGGAGTTGAGTGACAACCTAATTGATGCATTACCATTCCTTGATTATTTCAATATCTACCTTGATAACCTTGTTTTGCTAAAATACTAGAACGCTTTAGCCCGGCTTTATTAGTTAGACTTTTGAGTCAAAATGTGATGAGTCTCTTATGATAGCCCGGTGGCATTTGATGAGAAAGGATGCTATATGAGAAAACCATACCGGGATGTGGTGTTGAAATTGAGACCGGCCGGGTAATTTGCATTGAGAATGGAGTCTCGGTGTAGTATTTCCGGCTTGTCGATTAAGGACCGAAACGTGTAAGATATGTGGATCGAGACTATGGAACGCACCGCGCCCTAAGGTCGTTGGACCAATGGCACGTCTGTCATGGGTGTCATCCCATCACGATCGACCCTAGTTACGACGCATACTCCGGTAAGCCCGATCTTGGGGGTGTCAAATCGGAAAACGCATAAACCGCGCATTGGGAGTGGAGAGATGGCGGGAGTACGTGTTACCCTCGTGGGTTAAAGTCCCGGATTGGAGGTGTACGGTATTCTCGGGTGGCGTAGGACGCGGTTCCGTTTTGAGTATCCAAGAAAGGGTTGATATATGCAAGCTTAAGTGCTACATATGTCGTGTGGAAAGAACTCCCCAGCTGGGTTAATCGATTTCGAAATCGCCGTGCTTCTCGGATATGGAGACTTGGTTTCCCCCTTACATCGTAGTTTAAATTATGGAACAGTGAAGAGATGGAATAAGTGATGGAACTTCTACAAGTGTTTGTTGTAGTATAAGATCACCTAGAATAGGTGAGAAACTTACTTGAAAATAAAACATTGAAAGTAAGGATTTACCATTAGTAAGCTTTTACTCGCAAAATGAGTCCTTGATTCTTGCTAAAAGCCTTACCTTGAATCCTATTAGACCAAAAGATTCCCGAGTCTTCTCCTATTTTCTTTAGTCGGGTAAGACTTGTTGAGTACTCCGCATCGAGGGGTTTGTTGCCCCATGTTGCAGGATATGGGAGTCATGTTTGCACCCCTGTGCGTCTTTGCATGACGGTTCTTCAGAAGAAAGTGACGAGGAGTGAGAAGAGAGACCCGTGGGCGGGGTCGAGAGTGTAATATTTGTAGAAAAACTTACGCTACTCAAACTTATAAGTATTGTAATAAACTGTTTTGCTACTCCTACTCTATATTGTAAAACTTGTTTTAAAGAAATGGTTGTAAAAGTATTGTAATATATATCTTCCGCTTGTTTTACTCGATTATGTATGAAAATTATTGTAATGCTTTAGCAATGACCTCGTGAACGGATCCTCGTTGGAATAGTTAATAGTGCTTTTCGGGTTATAGGTGCACATATGAGACTATTAAAGGTCGTTGAACCGATAATTAGTACATGTGGGCCCCTGTAATTTGGAAGGTTCTTACATTACCTGGCATCGGAGCCGCCGTTACCGGTGTTATCTTTGTAGCATTACTTTATAAAACTTCAAAATGATTTGGGTCAAACTAATTTTATTCTTACTTTGGTCCAAATTGCTTATTCTCTTATCTTATTCTATTGAAAAACTTTCTTATCTAACTTCAAAAGAATATAAGTGGAGTAGCCTTCTATATTGCCCTATTTGTAAAATCTTCTAATGTAAAAGTTTTATTTGATCGTTACGTAGGTTCGATTCATGCATCATGTTTAAATCACTTGTTAATGTTTACCTTCCCTTTAATGTGGTTTGGGTTAAGTAATATCAATCCCGTTCTTGCTAAACCTTTAGATCCTCCTACCCGAGCCTCGGTAATCGATCTTAACTATTCTACGGGATGGCCCGTACCAAATTGACCCCTAGAAAGAAGACAGGACCAAAGGGCGTCCCGCATCACCCGGCTTGCGGCAAGGAATGATCCCCGAAGCAAGCACTAGTCATGTCAACACTCATGAAGGAAGCGGTAGCAAGACCAAGGAAGATCTTCAAAAGAAATCGAGCGCCCCACCGGGGACTTGGATGAAGGCGCTAGAGATAGGCTCCGTGATGGAATTAAAATTGGAAGATCGCAAGTTGAGTTGAACCGAAGTGCTCAAAAATATGGGGAATGTAGTCAAGCACCGATTGAGACGGTCCACGAGAAGATAACACTCCAACATCGCAGTGACCATCTCATTCAAGACAATCATCAATCGGTGGCTTATGCAATTCGGTTGGAAGCTCAAGAGGTCAATCCGAACATGCAAATTCATCATATGAACAATCTTCTCAACCCAAATCATCAACCTCAAGCAAAGAAAGAGGATTTGGGTGAAGTAATACAAGAGGATGTGGAAGGCGAGGAGAATCCGGAAGAAGAGGAGCCTCATGTTAGTGATAATGAGTCGAGAATAACCCTTAAACTAGGAGTGAGGTTTTTGTAGGATATGTAACATAGCTTGTTTAATAGTAAGTTACGTATGAGCCCGGTAGATGTAGAATGGAACCCCCGTTTTAAGAATAAGTTATATGTGTTGTTTTTGTTTGTTTTTCTTTTGAAGTTCAATAAATGCGTTTGGGTGTTATATAGTTTTGTTTTAATAGCAGATGTCGCACAACAACAGCGCCAGCTCTCAGAATAGGGGTGACCTTCCAAACCCTCCACCAGTCCCAACAAACCTGACTGATGCCATTGCGGCTCTGGTTCAAGCTACTACTGAGAACTCTCGTCTGATACGAGAAGTAGCTCAGAGTCGAACAATCGTCGTGACCACAAGGATCGACATGATGATGAAGAAGATGAGACTTCTTATCCCAAGTTCACGGGCACAAAACCTCCAATCTTTAGTAGAGTGATGAGCCATTAGAGGCAAATGATTGGCTTCGTGCTATGGAAGAAAAGTTTGAGTTGATGACTTGTAACGATCATCGAAGCCCCTCTTTGCGCACAACAGACTTGAATATCTTAGGAGCTTGGTGGAATAATTTCAAAGCCGAAAGCAGCCTGCTGACACCAAATCACCGATGAATTCAAGCATGCCTTTCGCTCATTTCATTCCAAATAGGGGGTTATGGCCAAGAAGCTAGATGAGTTCTTAGCTTTAAAGCAAGGAGAAGACTTCGGTATTGCGGTATGTGGGCAAGTTTAATCATCTGTCTCGGTATGCCACGTAACTTGTGAATTCGGATGGAAAGAAGAAGGAGTGGTTCATCCGAGGCCTCCATCCAAGGCTTCATGCCATGATGAACATTCGTGATACGTACTCCTATCACGATGTGGTAAACATGGCCATATCCTCGTGAAGAGAAGAATCGTGTTCTTATGGAATACGAGCAGAAGGAAGACAAGAAAAAGAAAAATTTCTCCTCTGGATATTCTGCTACTCAAACTTATAAGTATTGTAATAAACTGTTTGCTACTCCTACTCTATATTGTAAAACTTGTTTTAAAGAAATGGTTGTAAAAGTATTGTAATATATATCTTCCGCTGTTTTACTACGATTATGTATGAAAATTGTTGTAATGCTTTGCAATGACCTCGTGAATCGGATCCTCGTTGGAATAGTTAATAGTGCTTTTCGGGTTATAGGTGCACATATGAGACTATTAAAGGTCGTTGAACCGATAATTAGTACATGTGGGCCCCTGTAATTTGGAAGGTTCCATTCTGATCGCGTCAAGTTACCCCATTTTCCCAAGCATCTTGCAATTCATCCCACACCGCCGCATGAACACACCCATATTGTTGCGCCGGGTGCCCGGGTATTATCGGCGTCAAGAACGGTGCTTGAGCTCAAACATGACACCGGGGGAAGGTTGAGAGGGATCACAAACACGGGCCAACAAGTGTGCGGGGCCGCCCGATTGACCGCACGGGTTGAACCCATCTCGCATTGCGAACGCTACACGCGTACATTTCGAGCCTCCATAGCTTTTCGGGATGCATATTATCGGTGCTTCCATGCATCACCATCCGATGGGTGTACCAACTTCTCGGATCATCTTTTTGCCCTTCTTGTGCCATGTCATTTGTTTAGCGGACTCCTCATGTATATGCGGCCGTTGGAGCCTCCGATGCGAAAAGGAAGGTGTCGTAGGACCATCTCGGGGATCTTGGACTGTTTCTTCCCGCCATCACTACATTCTACCTCCACATACCTAGAGGCTTTGCACTTTGGGCAAAGGCGCGTTGCTTCCTTGAGGTCTCCCCAAAGAGGACGCACCCCTTTGGACAAGCATGGTACGAGTCATACGGCATCTTCGATCCCACGAAGAAGTCTCTCGTGACTGCACGTGTTCTTCGGCAGACGCGTGACCCTCCGGAAGCATTTTGCCAAGAACCGACAACAGGGGTGTCGGCCGCCCTCGACTAATGCTCAATTGGGACTTCAACGCTATAAGGCGTGAAATGCCATCCGGCCGTAAGCATTGTCTTCTCGCGGAAGGGGCTGGCGTACGCCTCCATCATCTCGTAGAAACGCCTTTGCGGTTTCCTCGTGTTCCTCCTCCAATCCTCCATTGAATCGTGCATCATGAAAGTCCGCCATCATGTATGCGCCATCCCAAAGATCTTGATCATACTCCTCGAGGAGGGGCCTCACCACGTCCTCTCTAATACGATCGACTTCGCCGTGGAAGATCCAAATGGCTATAGTTTGGGACGAATCCGTTGTTGTAAATATGTTTACCCATTTCAATCTTGACTCGCTTTTTTTTGTTCTTACATTTGCTGCACGGACACGGCATCCGAATGTACCCTTTAGCAAATTTCCGGCCAAATGCATGTTCCAGAAAGCATCGGTCCCCCTAACCCATTCAAGACTCTTACTTGCGGCCGTGTACATCCACTCACGGTTATCCATCCTCTGTCATCATACGCCCATGTCGGCCGAGCCACATAAGCGGAATTGCATCTACACGGCGTTCCTACCATCTAATAGGTGAGGGTAGGTCCTAATCCCACCCGGGATGCGTGAACAAGGTTAGCATCCATGCTCGGTCCCCCCCCGAGCCGGAATTTCGACGGCACCTCCCTCTCCTTCTCCACGTGCCCTGGCGGGGAGAGTGTGTATCCGGAGAACAACGGGGAGGTGCTTTGCGCCGAAAATCGGCTCGGACGGGGCTGAGCATGGATGCTAACCTTGTCTACGCATCCACCGGCTGTCCAAAAACGTGGACAATCCGGAAATGCATATTGAGTCCGCGGATATGCACGAGATGCGCATACCAACGCCCTCGTATCTCTTCCGGACGGAGACGCCTAACCGGGTCGCGCTATGTAAGACAACTACAAGGGCGGGGCGGGACGGGCGTGATTCATACCTACGGGTCGGTGGAGACGCTGGTGCAGCAAGACCCGCCCACGAGGACGGCCGGGTCGCCGAGTCCCTCCCGACAGTCCTCCTACAAAACAAGGCCAAAAAAGTTAGTGTCCACTCAAAATTTTCGGCGGCACCTCCCCTCGCGGAGATACCCAAAACCTGCAAAAAACATGGCACGAAGGCCAACAACCACATGCATATACCGAGAATGGGCACGAAGGCCACCAACCACCAATATGGGCACGAAGGCCACCAACCATCAATATGCGCATCGAAGGCCGCCAACCACCAATATAACAACCACCAATATGGGCACGAAGGCCACCAAACTATTTACTAACTACTAGTACTAACCCTACTAACTACTAGTACTAACCACTACTAGAAAGATAGGGCTTACCTTGGCCGTAGAAACGGCAAAACAACGGGTCGGCGGCGACGGCGCCGATCACCACAAAGAAGAACGGTCGGCGACGGCGGCGTCGATCACCGCCCCGCAGCGGACCGGTCGGCGGCGACGGCGACGACCGGTCCGAGAGGCACTCTCTTCCTCCTCCTCCCCTTCCCCTTCTTCCTCCCCTCCCTCTTCTTCCCTTCCTCCCTTCTTCCTCCCTCCCTCTTCCTCTTCTTCCCTTCCCTTCCTCCCTCTTCCTCTTCTTCCCTTCCCCTTCCTCCCTCTTCCTCTTCTTCCTTTCCCTTCCCTCACGCATGAGCCGGCCGCGTCGGGCGAGGGCGGCCGGGCGGCCCGCCGACGGCCCCGGGCGGCAGCCGCCCGGTCGGCGGCGCGGACGGTGGCGGGGCGCCTAACGGCCGGCCTCGGCGGTGGCCGGGCCGGATCCGCCGGATGGGATGGGCGCGCCACCGTGGCGAGGGCGGGCGGCACCGGCGGGCGGGGCCGGACGAGCGGGCGTATGGCGCGGGGTGGTCCGGCGGCCGGGCGGGGCGAGTCCGGCGGGGCGGGCGGCGGATCCGGCGCGAACGGGCGGCGGGCGGGGCGAGGTCCGGCGGGATCGCGGCGGCGGGCGGCGGCGTGGCGTGGCCGGCGCGTGGGGAAGAATGAGGGAAAATGGGTCCTCGGGCCCGGATATTAGCGGCTTTGCCGAAGTGCCCGAGAAATGCGGCACTTTCGGCAAAGCTCTCTGGCTATTTTTTTACAAACCCCTACTTTGCCGGTGTGCCATCCGGGCACTTTCGGCAAATCTTTCTTTTGCCGAAATGCCCCATTTTTTCGGCAAACTATCTTTTTTGTTTTTTCGTCCCATTTTTTTTTCTTTGCGTTGGGACACTAATTACATGTCATGTTCAGAATTTGGGAGAATTTCACGCTGTTTTGCTATATTTCATGATTTATTTTTATTTTCTTGCATTTTCTTGACTCTCCAAATTTGAATCTGCAGGTACATGAAATAATGGACAGTGGTCATTCAAAAAAATGTTATTCACGATGTTTGGCGTATGTTTAGGCTAAATCCGGGGGACTACGCCTGAAATTTCGAACATTTGTATGTGCGGAACATGGCGAGTCACGTCAGGGAAAGGTGTTTTTAAAATCTATAAATTCCAAACGAAGTTTAAATTTCACGAAACTTGGCGTGGTGTCTTGTCATCTCATGGGAGGCTGTGGAAAAAATTTGAAAAGTTTCAAGCAAGTTGTGATGTCGGATGGCTAAAACCCGGACATCTCCATACTTTCATGATGAAGTGTGGAGATGTCCGGTTTTAGCTATCCGACGTCACAACTTGCTCTAAACTTTTTAAAAATTTTTCACAGCCTCCCCATGAGATGACAAGACACCACGCCAAGTTTCGTGGAATTTTAAACTTCGTTTGGAATTTATAGATTTTAAAAACACCTTTCCCCAAGACGCGACTCGCCATGTTCCTAAGACATAAATGTTCGAAATTTCAAAGTAGTCCCCTGATTTAGCCTAAACATATGCCAAACATGGTGAATAACATTTTTGAATGAACACAGATCCCATTATTTCATGTACCCTAGCTCAAATTTGGAGTCACCAAGAAAAATGCAAGAAAATAAAAATAATTCATGAAATATAGCAAAACAGCGTGAAATTCTCCCCAAATTGTGAATATGACATGTAATTAGGTACTAATGGCACACAAAAAAAAATGGGGAATAAAAAATAAAAAAAAAAAACTAACGGTTTGCCGAGTGCCTTATGTGGCACTCGGCAAGAAAGAGAGTATTTGCCGAGTGCTCGGAAGCTTGGCACCTCGGCAAAGCGTGTCGCGCTTGCCGAGTGCCTAACGTGAGACACTTTCGGCAAAGGTGACGGAGAGAGCCGTCCGTTTGGTCCTGTTATCCTTCGCCCGAAATGTATTATTTTGCCGACGGGCCGGCACTCGGCAAAAAAAGTATTATTTTCCGAGTGCTGGCTTCCGCCGACGGCTAGGCACTCGGTAAAGACGGTTTTGCCGAAGTGCTGAGATTGGCACTCGGCAAGGTGTTCGTTGCCGAAAAGATTTTGCCACTCGGCGAACCTCTTCGCACTCGGCAAAGACGCGGTTTCCTGTAGTGGATGGTCATTCGGATATGTGACAACCAGCGCAGTTCCACTTACATTGGGATGAGTAAGTTGTGCTGCAAGAGAAATTAGAAGTCGGTTTGCATGGTTGAATAAAGAAGAAAAAATAGATGTCCAAGCAACAAGATTGGATAGGAGAGTGCTTGGTGTGCGGGCACAAGCATTCCTGTGCAGTGCAGTGCATGCAACAATGTGTGTATATTTGCACATCCCCTGAACCCAAACCCTAAATCGAATCGAGGGTGTGCACGGACCATTTTCTGGATTGGATGTCGCTTCACACTACCATCACTACGGTGCCGCCTTGCCGTTGTTCCATTGCCTGGCATCGCTTCTGGCAGGGGCTGGGAACCGTGTGGCGGTGACTTCTGATCCGGCTTCCGAGTCGGGTTTGACCTGCCGTGCTGCTCTTATTTGCTACTCCTGACCGGTGAATGGATGGAGATGGATCATGGACACTGCCCCTGTGGTGCCCTGATGTGCTGTCCTTCACCCCTGCCTTTTCTTCTTCTCCTTTATGCTCAGCTGATGGTGCTCTAAAGAGCACACACACTGCTCGGCTGCTAGTGCTGTAAAGAGATGCGCCAGCCCACCAAGGCTCTCTCTCTCTCTCTCTCTCTCTCTCTCTCTCTCTCTCTCTCTCTCTCTCTCTCTCTCTCTCTCTCTCTCTCTCTCTCTCTCTCTCTGCGACTACTGAGCGGCTGCCACTGTATGCTCTTTAGTTGGATCAGATCTGAATACAGATAGCTTAAGTTTGGGTGCTCGGTTTTGCACAGCAGGAATGGAAGAGAAGGGATGGGCATACCTGGTGGGTGCTCGTTGTCGGCAAAGGGCCAGGTGAAGGTCCTAACAAATACATGGGTACCTGCTGTCGGGTTGGCATTGTGTGCTGGGATATGCTTTGCTCCAAATGTTCCTAGCCCTTCTACTACTCATCCTCACCACTTCGGTGCATTTCAATTGGGAGTGCGCAAGGGATCAGGATATGTGATGAGATGAGATATAAAAACTTGGTCTGATTTGGGCAAAGTACCATGAAAATTTATTTAGGCATGCTGGACACGGAAAAAAAAAATTATTTAGGCATGCTGGACACGGAAACAGACTCAGATTGATGGATGGGGTGCTGATGAGGGGTGATGATGTTCACCCTTTTCTGAATTGCTTGCCATTGAGTAATTGAGGCAGCTGCGAGTATCGAAAAAGCTAATCCTCTCCCCCCTCGAAGCCTATTTTAGGAATCCCATTTTGCTTGTGGTTGTGCCGAGGATGGACATTCGGATATGTGACAACCGGCACAGTTCCACTTACATTGGGATGAGTAAGTTGTGCTGCAAGAGAAATGAGAAGTCAGTTTGCATGGTTGAGCAAATGTGACGCTGAGCATATTTTTTTAAGGTTTATATCATGATGCTTTATGATTTCCCTTTTTGTTTCATACTACTCTTGAGTGGCTATGATGGTTCAAATTTTCATTAGAAAGCTTATGCGCTCTACCATCTTCTGAGCTGATACCTGGGATGTTTTCTTCCATTTACTACTCTTGAGTGGCTATGATGGCTAATACCATACTGTTTACCACCCAGTCTGAAAAAGAATGTGATTAAGTCTATGTGTTGCTTAACTTGGATGGCTTGTACATTACTACTTCTGTACCAAAAAGAATGCAATTCTGCCGTTGCATCTGGGCAAGCATTCCTTTTTTGGGGCAGCGGTAGCAACAAGTAACCAGTTCTGTGGCATAACAGGCTGTAAGTATAACTAGGAGAACTCTCGCGTTCTTTGCGGGCATGCAAGAATAATTTCAATTGTGTTGAGAGGAATGTAAAAGTAATTTTGATAATAAACTAAAGAAAATGCATCATGCTAATCTTGGATCTCCAACTTCAAACAAAACATGGGTCGCTAATTTGTGAAAGATAATATTTGTAAATTAATGTACAACACCAAAATTGATCTTATATACCTTGCCAACCAATAGCACGTGGAGAAACGCTGATTTAAAATTAGTAGGAGAGAGTCCACGTATACCTTGCCAACCAATAGCACGTGGAGAAACGCTGATTTAAAATTAGTAGGAGAGAGTCCACGCCTCAACGCAACGCTTGCTCTCACGACAATGTTGTGTACGAACCGTGATAGTAAACCATATATATCTAAACTATATTTAAGGGGGAGGAATTGGATTATCCACTAATCCACTAAAATATAGATATGGGTAGGGTATACACCAGTACGGATTCCTGGGATCCAAGCTCCAGGGTCGCGCGCCACCGCGCTCAACAACCGCAGCCTGTCTGCCTCGGCGACGCAGGGGATTGCATCGAGGAGAGCAGATGCATGGCACGGCCCAAGGGTCGATTCTTGTGGTAATGTATGTGCGCTGCGTCGATGAATATGTCGTCGCCGGATCGGACATGAGTTTGTTCGAACGGATGCTGTCGAATGTCGACGGTGTAGACTTGGTGCTTCTCATCCTCGCTTGCGGGTCGAAAAAACTATCACGCAGTAGCGCCACACGTCCCTGCAAAATCGTTGATTGCAATGCATGTCGTTTCACACCATGCGTTTCAGGAAAGCGGAAGAGGGAGAGGCTGAGGTGCTACGATAGCAATGCATGTCATTTCATACCATGCGTTTCAGGAAAAGACCGTCCAGTTACCTGCGAGGGGAGGAAGCGGGATCAGGCGGGATTTTTTTTCTGCATGCAAGAGAACTCCCAGTAAAAAGTAAAGGCCACAGACACATCTGAATATTATTAAAGCTTGTGCTTAGTAGAATAAATAATACGGAACAATTTGTTGGATGCTGTGTCCAATTCTTTTGATATCGTAGCTAGCCTGCGAGGCTAATCAAAAGGGAAGCAAGCCACATCTGCTAGCTAGCCTGCTAGAGTCGTGTACCTGGTGAGCGGAGAGCAGGTACAGGCGCTAGGGAGACACCCCACTCACCATGGCCCAGAGCATGCGCGTACCATGCCAATGCCATGGTCTTGAGATCGTTGGGTGCTCCCCTGCCGCTGACGGAATGAGGCAGCATCATCATATGGAGGGCTCAGCTGCGATCTCCGCTGAGCGGTGGTTCCCTGGTGTAGTAGATAAAATATACGTACAAACTTTCTGAGAAGAGGAATATCAGAGTACGTTCGTATACGTTCTAGAAAAAATAGCACAAATGTTATACTACTCACATGCCGAATTCACAGTAATAATTTATAAAAATAAAACATATAACAAATCAATTTCTGGAGCCATCATACCAGTAACAGTTCGTCGCGGCGAGGATTCATCAACGGAGGAGGACGCGACGTTGGTGCCAGTGAGGTGGGCCAAACCCCGCACCCCGCATACCGAGAGGATTCAGACGGCGGATCTGAGGGGGCTCGACCTCCTCCTACTGCCGGACTGGACTCCTTTGTTGGTGGAGATGGCATCACCGCTGCACACAGGATCCATGGCGTAGATCGTGTCGCTGCTGTGAGGAAACAGGCTAGGGGCCGTCACCGGGGCCTCGATCATGTGAGGCCCGACGTCGGTACGGTGCCGGATCTGCAGCGACTTGCAAGGACGCTGCATCTCGAGCAGCGCCGGGTCTCGAGTGACTTGCTCGACGGATGGATCTCCCATGACCAGTAGGAGCATCGTCACCACACCCATCCTGAGGCCAGCGACTTGAACCCCTGCGCGGGGATTAGTTGCACTGCAGCCGGTCCACGGGGAAGGCTACGCCGCGGCAGCCTGGAGGGCCGACGTCACGGTCGACGTGACCGGACGCCGCCGTCGCGGTTGGGTGGGGATAAAGCGATCGACGGGATGGCGCACAGACTTGGGGACGGAGCTGGCTTGAAGTCCGGTGGGATCGTGCAGGCCGGTGTGCCCGCTCGACGATGGCGGCGCTCTCATCTCCGACGTGGCCGTGCAAGAGGGAAGGGAAGAGGAGGTGGCGGCGGCTGGGACAGGCTTGTGGATGTTTCGTATATATACAACTAATGGGAATGGGAAGGGGAGCAGACACCGTAACGGAGACCGTGTAGGGAAGGGCGACGGACCAAGCTCTTCATTGCGGATGGGGAAACGCTGAGGAAGGACAACAGGCCGAGCTGTGGCAATACCCCATGCCGGCGATGAGCATACAGGCATGAAGAGGCCACCGAGCCTAACCACAAACTGAAACAATAACTGATCAATTGCTGCATGCAAGAAAATATAATGGGGCTGCCTACGTGGACGCCCTGCATGTCGAGAGAACTCCCCTAGTGGGGGTTTCCCATATAGAAGGTTTAGATGGGGGTTTCCCATATAGAAGGTTTAGATAATAACAAGAGCGAGAGAGACCATTGTGCTTCCACTATAAATTGCAGTTGGTATGTTGATAATGGTTAAATCTGAGCCACTCAAGTTACCTCCTATTTATTCTAGTACCACCCCACCCCCGCACCAACACCACACTACTATTTAATATGCTCTTTGAATTGGTTCAAACTTTTATTCTGTTTTTTTTTTTTACACTCTTGCGCTCTCTTATCTCCTTGTTCTTTTGTGTTTTTTTGCATGTCCTGCTGATGCTGTATACCTCTACCCTGATCTAAGGCTGTTCTTTACTTGCCTTCCTGCTGGATCTGAACCTGGGACCTGGGGAAATATTATTGGGACTATTATGCCAAGTCAGTTCCATCTCATAAGTTCCTACCTCAGAGCATCTCCAATGGTTCCCAAAGAAATAGTTGGTAAATCAATGGGGTTTTCATGTGGCTAAAAAAAGTTGGGAGCACATTTGATGGGTTCCTCCAACAGTTTTCAAAGCCTCACTCCTATGCATTCCATTGTTTTCAGATATTTTGTTGTCGCTTGTCTGTTGATCTTCCTTTCTTGTTTGGAACTGTTCTTCAGTGGCTGTGATGTCAAACGCCCCAGCCCCATAGAGCTATATATTACTTCTTATCATCCTGAATTGTTACCTTTGGTATTTTGCTCAATATGCAGCTAAACTTGGATGGCTTGTACCATATACAAGCAACCAGTTTGCAACTTATTTTCGTCATTGCTGTGGCGGTGTAGTAGTAGTAGTGATGAACAATCCTACTCAAGTTCATTTAGAGAGGGATGGATGGAGATGGCGTACATGTTTCTTCTGCGAGTATTCTGTTGATACTGGGGTAAATCTGAGCCATTCAACGTGACATTGCAGTTGGTATGCTGATAATTGTTAAATCTGAGCCACTCAAGTGAACTCCTTTTTCTTCTAGTACCACTGTATGAATACCCCCTTGCACCACCACCACACTACTCCCACGGCAATTTAATCTGCTCGTTGAGTTGGTTCGTACTTTTATTCTGTTTTGTTTTTGTATTTTTTTTTTGTGTTTTTATATGCTTGTTCTTTTGTGCTCTTCTGCATGTCCTGTTGATGTAGTACGCCTCTACCCTGGTGTAAGGCTGTTCTCACTTGCCTTCCTGCTGGGTTCGAACCTGCGACCTGGGTAAAAATTGTTGGGACTGATATGCCAAGTCATGTTCATCTACCTAAGTGCCCTTCAAGAACAATAAATAAATTTCAAGTATGGGGCAATGATCAACAACCATGGCTAACAAAAGCGCCTTTGAGCAATCAAGGCTGCTATGGATACCAAACTGGAATCCTCGCTTTCCTCTCTTGGAAAACCTTTTCAATTATGCTCTAGTGGTAGTGGCTTTGTCCTTGGATGGTCATGCCCTCTTGATGTGTGACAACCAGGGCAGCTCCACTTATCATATCAGGACATGTTGATGTGGTGATAAGAGATGATGGGGATATGGTTAAATGATTGAGCAAAGGCGAAGCTGAGCCCCCTCCCCACCCTAAACACATACACACAAAAGAAAAAGGGAATAAGAAAACACGATGTTATGTTGTCTCTTCCCTTTTTTGTTGAATATTTTTGGAAACAATTGGAGATGCTCTGATTGGGAGTAGCGTGTTGGCCCCAAAACAAACTCACTTTGTTTCTTATTGATAGATCACAAGTAGTTTCACACTACAAATTTACACACCTTGCTTGATCTTCACAACCAAGCACTACTCTCATCTATATCTTACTACACACACTACTAACTTGGTTTTCACAACCAAGCCCTTACTTGATCTTCACAATCAAGCCCTACATATTCTACATCACCTCTCATCATATTTATTCCTCCCATATTAGTTAGTTTGGGCCAACAAGTGGTACCGGAGCCCAGGTTAACGAGAGGTGTTCGAGCACTAGGGAGATGGCCGATGATGATGAGAAGGGTGATGGCAGCAGCTTGCCGCGTACGGTCGTGGTGGAGCACGTCACTGCCTCCACGGGAGAAATCCCGAAGCTGACGAAGACAAACTACCACGAGTGGGCGCTCGAGGTACAAGTCAACCTGGAGGGCATGGAGCTTTGGAATCTTTGTGGAGGGCAGCAAGCGTCGGCGCGGCGGTCATCGACGCAGCTCGGAAAAGACAAGTGCTTCAGCTATGGTGAGCGGCCACTTCGAATGAATGAGCGAAGCCAAGGAAGGAGGCGTTGTTTGGCGACGTCGACGATAAACCGATGCTCCTGTAGGGCAGGGGCGCACGGTGATGCCATGGTTTAGGGGAGATCGACTTGGTTGTCGAGTTCTTGCATCTAGGTTATGTACATGTGTGTCATGTACAAAGTATGCATCGTACCCAAAAACGAGATGTGTTCTCGTGGAGGATTGTGTCGATCTTCGCATGTAGATTAGGCTAGTTAGCAAGTTAGAATGTGCATGTGTTGCACATGATACTTTGGAGTACGTCTTCAGCGGGTTGTTAGCTAGTTTCTAGGAGTTGCATGTGTTGAAGTATACGGCAGAGTAGTGTTAGCTGCTGCATGGTAGTTGGGCACGTTTGGAGGCGTGGTTTGGTCAGGTCAGAGGACTGTTTCATGCGGCGTACGTGCAGCATATGAGTTTGTGGCTCAGAAGCTGTGGATACGTGTGAGCGTGCGCGTGAGACCAGGACATGACAAGATTAGGGGGGTGATTGTTAGGACTAATCTTGTCATAAGAAATGTGTAGATGCATCTATGTCATGAGTTGTTCAAGTCAAAAAAAAGAAATTGACTTGTTCTTTGAGCTAATGCTTAGCTAGCATTAGGTAGTAAAGTTGGATTTGATTACTTGTTGTCAATGAGTTGTAAAGTAAGTATGCTAGCTAGTGATTAGCTAGAGATGAGTTGTGTACTCTTATGACGGTTTGTAAGTCCTATAAAAGGACATGTACCCCTCATGTGGTGAGCATGAGATGAGATGTAATGAATATTGAGATAGAATCCTTTGCTATGTAACCTTATAGTGTGAAGCTATAAGAGAGTTTGAATAAAGGATCTATGTAGCTCCATTGGTTCCTCCTTTGGTTCATTGGTTCCTCCCCTTCTCCCCTCTCATCATATTTATTCCTCCCATATTAGTTAGTTTGGGCCAACATAGCGGTTGTCTACATAACTCCTGCCAAAAATCAAGTTTTTTTTTTTTTGATTTTCAACGGGGGGCGTTCCCCACCTGAA
>JADLZK010006173.1:0-10036 GCA_015847255.1 Hyparrhenia diplandra | reverse complement strand
CACAATAGATCTAATGCTTTGGCACATAGGTCTCCAAATGGCCACCGGGGCAGTCCAGCACCTGGTACAACAGATTGCAATTGGGCCATTGGCCGGTTTTGTTATTGATGACATACGTCTAGCGAGCAATACACATCAAAGTTAAGCGACACTACAGAGTAGTTCCTGCCATAGATTATGTGGCGATACTTACATATATAGGACGTTATCCATGGGTCCATATTGTACATGACGGTACATAGAAGAGGTTATGGCCATGAGACTGAATGGAAATGGCTGCTGACATGGTTCAGCACAGGCGGCATATATCACAGGAGTTTAGAGGTAGGCAGGTAGGCAGCCAGACAAGCAAAAGCACCGGTTGCTGGGTCTTCAGTCATCTCTGGTGCAGTAAAGGGAGGCCTAATGTTGACTGCGCATTGCAAATAAGCATGTGGATGAATTTTTCATAGACGGATTGCATCATGTACTTAAACTAATGGTGATGACAGTGATGTTAGCTATAGCAAAGTGAGAAGTTATGAGCAGGTGACCAAGATAGTAAAGCAATCTGAACACAGCCTCTATCTATCTGTCTAGAAATTCCAGTACAGAGACATTACCATGGTTGGTTCTTTACGGATGGTCGATTGCTGATTACCGAAGGTGGAGGAGGCGTCTGTAAGATACAGGAGTTTGACAAATGTGAGGACAGGCTGATACTAAGTTTTTTACAACTGAGTGAGCGGCAAGTGTATAAGAAAGTGACATCTTACAGCTGCAAACCGCGACGAAGATCCCGCAGCATCACAGGGTTCAGCATTAGGAGAAATATTCTCGAAGGAGCCCCGGTAGCTGAAATAACTAAGATCACTTGATATGTCTTTTGCTGCTTGTAGAAACTGACGTGATAGAGCAATGGCTTGATATGGGTGTACACCAGATCAAACAAAGAATCAGTATAGTACACAAAGGATGCATACATCTACATGGACACCTGGAGCTAATTAAGTAAAAGCAGAAGCATCATCAAAACGCAATTTTAATGCACAGAAGAACTCAACTTTCATTTTAGGATTTTCACCTTGTTTTCAAAAGCTAGACCTTGATTTAGCCCCAAAGTACAAAAGGTAGTCATAGAATAATAATCAATTAAGGATAGCGTGTAATTGTTCATCTAAAATGTGAGTTTTTTTAGTAACATGAACATTGTATCGTAAAGCCTTATAACAGTCTATTCTTATCAATGCACAAGGCACAAAGCACTTTTCATAGTCTATTCTTGAACTAATTAAGTATACTAACCAAGAGGCACAAGCAAGGCACACTTAGCGGATGTACATCAATTAGTATAAGTTGAACTGCCAAAAACTAATAAGTATTAAAATAGAAAGAAATGAGACAGATTCATTTACAGTCTTATAATTTCTCAATAGCATTCAAAACCGTATCACATAATAAGGCACATTCCATACTACAGTATCACAAAGTATCACATAACAAAGTGCTACTTTTATAGATCAAAATGAGATCACAGTATCAATCACAGAAGACATGTTTTGGAAATTATCCGTAATGCTCGTAATTTAATAAGGCACATTCGGATCGTAGTATCACCTTACGCCGAGCAATATCTCCCTACACAATATCCGGACTGAGCAACAGGTGATCATAGGCGGATGCGAAGCCCCCGACAAATATGAGGACTTCATGGCTGCAATAGTCCTCCCAATTCAGCCCTAACCCACCTGTGAAAAAAATACAAAAACCCTCACCAATAGAGCACTATGCCCAAATGCATCGGTGCATGTATACAAATATTTTTTTTTTTGGGACCAGCTAACAAAAAACTCTAAGCACATGTCATCGAGATTCTAGATTTCAAATTCTAGATTTCTAAGGGGGACCGGTTAACATAAATCTATTGAGCAACTTAAGGAAATTCTAGATTTTAAAAATGTAAGGGCATGGAGAAGCCTACATGGGCAAATACAAACATTTCTTACCGGACTAATAAAAATGCACGGATAGTAGACAAGATTAAGTAGTCCATATGTGAACCCCAAAGAGCACCATATCTCTTTAGTTTTTCTAGCAACCCGTGAGTTGTAGCTAATGTCATTCCAAGGTCGGTATAAACAAGATAGATCTAGATCCATACAAGTAAGTTGACCAAAAAGCAAGCTAATGTTATTAACCAATAATTCTTATTTTGAGATGATCTTACTCCAACCTTCCAACCATCTAAGAAGTAGCTATCTTGTCCAACTTTATTTCAATATAGTAAGTTGACAAAAAAAAAAAAATCGCTAGTATTATTTCAAACATGATTAATTAATAATTCCAAGAGGATTAACTGTGAGGTCTTCAAAATCTTCAAGTGCAAGATCTACTTCCACTCAAATGTGATTTCAATGTAAAAATAACATGAACTTATCAAATTATACCATGGCATCTAGATAGGATATGTCAGGTTTGTCATCATTGGTGTTTGGGTTTACAGTTAGTGAATACTCTCTAGTTGAGAAACTTTTGGCCGTCTCTTTTCCATCTTTGCTTGGACCTGTGCAGAATCCAAAGGAAAGATCAAATCTGATCTATGAAAAAATGCAAACCGATAAGGAAAGCTATCATGTAAGCTTTTGATTTGTGGAACCCGACATACAATCGTAAGCTTTTGATTTGTGGAACACAGCCGAAGTAAGCAAAGGTCACCTCTAACTCGTAATAGAAATTTTACGAAAAAACACAAAGCGAGAAATCTAGAGCGCCCAGGAAGACTATGGATACCAATTAAAGGCATGTTAACCGCTGAAGACATGGTGCCATAAATTGGAGGAGCAACCAAATTCACTTTTTTAGAACAAGCAAGTGGTAGAGAAAACCAAGCTCATGGTAGGAAAAAATGCATCTTTTATGCAAAGTGGAGAGAGATGGATAGTAACCAATGCATCATTGGCAATGGGGTGTGCTCGAGAGCGAACAACCAACAAATCATATGAAGCAAAGGCATCACCGACAATGGGCTTATGCTCGAAGAAAGCGAACAAATTTTAGCAACCCACGTAAACTAAAAGCACATGGAGAGTTGCCCGGATATAATATCGGTATTGTCATCACAGAGTTAATGCAAATAGCAAGAATCATGGAAGGATAAAATATTTAATCATCATCGCACAAATGCCATTGTCTCGGAGTCTAAATAAATATCTATCAATGCACAACCCCAAAACCTCAAAGGTAACATGAACTCATGAACAATTTCTTTGACCTTGATTCAATCAAGGCATGCCGCAACGCAACTATTAGACCGCTCAAGTGCCGACGACACACACCTTTCTCTAGCAACAAGGTCTACCCATGACATGGCTGCAACCGTTACACGCCCGAAAGTAGACGGGGCGGGCAACGATGACTCTAGACCCGCCACCAAACGGCAGCCGGAGTCATTGCCGCTCTACGCTCATGCTAATCACGAACAATTTGCACAGTCGGCGGGCAATCACGGATTTCGACGACGTGGACGCCCCTTCCGCCGAGATGCTCCACACCCAAAGAGTAGGAAAAAAATGCATCTTTATGCAAAGTGGAGAGAGATGGATAGTAACAAATGCATCATTGGCAATGGGGTGTGCTCGATAGCGTAACAATCAACAAATCATATGAAGCAAAGGCATCACCGACAATGGGCTTATGCCTCAAGAAGAAACGGGGAACAAATTTTAGCAACCCACGTAAACTAAAAAGCACATGGAGAGTTGCCCGTGATATAATATCGGTATTGTCATCACAAGAGAGTTAATGCAAATAGCAAGAATCATGGAAGGATAAAATATTTAATCATCATCGCACAATGCCATTGTCTCGCCTAAATAAATATCTATCAATCGCACAACCCCAAAACCCTCGGCAGGTAACATGAACTCATGAACAATTTCTTTGACCTTGATTCAATCAAGGCATGCCGCAACGCAACTATTAGACCGCTCAAGTGCGACAAAGACACACCTTTCTAGCAACAAGGTCTACCCATGACATGGTGCAATCGTTACACGCCCGAGTAGACGGTGGGCAACGATGCAGCTCTAGACCAGCCCACCAAAACGGCAGCCCGGTCGTTGCCGCTCTACGCTCATGCTAATCGGCGGGCAATGCTGCATTGTCGGCGGCAATCACAGATTTCGGACGACGTGGACGCCTCGCCGCCGATGCTCCACACCCAGAGTAGGAAAAAAAATGCATCTTTATGCAAAGTGGAGAGAGATGGATAGTAACAAATGCATCATTGGCAATGGGGTGTGCTCAAGAGCGTAACAATCAACAAATCATATGAAGCAAAGGCATCACCGACAATGGGCTTATGCTCAGAAGAAACGAACAAATTTTAGCAACCCACGTAAAACTAAAAAAAAGACATGGAGAATTGCCCAGATATAATATCGGTATTGGCATCACAGAGTTAATGCAAATAGCAAGAATAATGGAACGATAAAATATTTAATCATCATCGCACAATGCCATTGTCTCAGTCTAAATAAATATCTATCACTTGCACAACCCCAAAACCTCGAAGCAGTAACATGAACTCATGAACAATTTCTTTGATCTTGATTCAATCAAGGCATGCCGCAACGAAACTATTAGTCCGCCTCAAGTCTTCGACAAAGACACACCTTTCTCTAGCAACAAGGTCTACCCATGACATGGTCGCAATCGCTACACATCCGAGTAGACGGCAGTAACGCAATCCTCCTAGACCAAACCACCAAAACGGCAGCCGGAAGCTGTTGCCGCTCGGCCATGCTAATCGGTGAACAATGCTTTGCATGGTGTCGCCTCCATTTTCCAAAGACGCACACGCAGAGAGAAGGAAGAGGGAAGGGGGACGACACGGGGCCGGCGCCCCGGCAAGTTGAGGAGCCGCATGGACACGGATGGTCCAACTGCAACCCCGACGCCAGATGGTGCGAGAGGACGCCCGAGGGGCCGTAATGTAGGGGAATGAACGGATCCGCTGTGGAGGCCATGGATTAGGGTTTAGGCCACGGATCCGTAACCCTAACCCTAACCATTGGGGCACATGCTGAACGTCATCTACATGGTTAGAAGACGAGGAGAGAGAGAGAGAAGGAGGGGGGGGCCACTGCCCGCCGCCCGCCTTGCGCCGGCCCGGCGCCAGCGCCGCCGCCGCCGCCATGCCCCAGCAGCGCCGCGCCGGCCGCGCCCTGCGCCGCGCCACAGGCCCCGGAGAGGAAGAGGCTTGTCGCCGCCTTAGGCGCCCAGGAGAGAGGAGGGGAGGAAGAGGGGCGGCCGGAAGAGAGAGAAGAGAGGGGTATATTTGGTAGGGCCGGCGGGGTGTTTATGCAAAACACACATAGTACGGGGTCCGATTGAAAGAAATCCAAGCATAGTTTACGTGGAGGAGGGGCCCGAAATGGCGGAACATGATTTCGCATAAACCGAGGGACTCTTTTGCAAAAAAACGACCAATCACATTTCGGGACGACGTGACGCCACGCCGGCTCTGTCACACCCCATTTACGAGGTTCCTTAATCACACGTATTTGCGCCAGATCACACACAAATACGCCTAATTAAGTATAGATATGATATCAAAAACTATACTTTTATTGCTATTGAGACAAATATGATACGGGGTTCGGGTTTACATGACTCGGCCATCGGCCTACTATTATCAATCTATCGAGATCCCTGCGGCACCTATAACGGGGCTCCATTCCTACAGGCAAGCTTGGGTGCGGACAAACCCCTGGACTTACTCCTATTACACGATCCTATAACTCGATCACAAAGATCATCACGTAGCTCTTCATGTTCGTCTTCGTCTTCAAGAGTGTCCTTGTAATCCCATCTTAATGGCCGCCCTTCGTAGCTCGATTCCCTTGGATACACCCTGCAGCTTGGCCTTCTAAAAAAAAATAGAAATAGAGGGTGAGTACTTTCGCAAAGAAAGTCCAAACCAGGGGGTTGACATTATTAGGGGTTGGGCCCTAGCCGAGTCTCTAAAAACCGCTCTTGCTAGTTCCCCCGAATCAAAGCTCAAGGTACAAGGTCACATACCGATTCTCTTATGTGTTTCTAATCATAGATGTTCCTAGCATTTGCCCATTCCAAGGACGTGGCTATTCGAATAGATTTAGTTAACTCGGCGGAGGTTGTACAAATTTCCCACACGATAGGCGTTATGCACACCATGGCCTATGGTTCGACAGGCCTAACGAGATCCGTGCACCGCTTGGGTGCTACCCTAGGTATATTGGTATAATCTTCACCACGACTTCTCGGGGGTTGGAAGGACAACACGCCACCCTAAGATGACGATCACCCTAGACAATATGGTGATACCAAATCACCCACGGCGGCCATTGTAATACCTAATTACCCAACCTATACTCGTCAACACCACTCAATCTCAAATCATCAATATGTGCCTCTAGCACCAAGGCCATCACTGCCAAACACTTCCGTGGAAGACCACTCAAGATCCACGCCAACCCGACATGGGGCCACTCTCCCCATATCCGCTTCCTAATAGGTCGCTTGCCCCGCCCTACCACCTTGGATCCCAAATTATACCTCAACCCAACGGGTGTGAATCAAGCCGCCCCATAAACGACGGTGGTCGCACGGGGCCATATCGCACTAGGTAGAAGGTCTATGAACCGGCCCTTAGGGGAGGCGAGCATCTCTCCGCGGGATTCATCCCCGATTGCATTAGTCCACCTCCATGTAGACTATCACCACTCACCTTTTTGTTGAGGGTTCACATTCTTACTTAGGTTACATCGATCTTATTTATCCATTTTATATCATCATTCATCATTATATTAAGGTCATGATTAAGGGGGTAAGGACTTGCCTCTATCCGCCGACGAGTATATCCAAGGTTCTTGGTCTTGGTGCTCCCCGCCTCCTATGGCCCGTGTGTAGCGACATGTTCGTCGGGTGGCCTCCGTTGTTGACAAACATAAAACACAAGTACAACATTCAAAGCAACGACGCTCCTACGTGGGTTAGTTCTAGGGGACGATGGATTTACTATCTACTCCTATCATTATTCTCGTAAGTTTGAAGTATGATAGATAGACGTCCCATCCATCTAGGTGGATCCCTACGTGCTAGGTTAGTGTAGTGGGGTTGCATGAGGGAGACCCAAACCACATTGTTAACGCTTCACTATCATGTGAACCCGAAGGATGTGGCTTAGGTAAACTTCCTACAGACCAAGACGTTAGCGACACACACGCCATGCATATGTATGTGTCTAGGGTTAGCAGGTTAGGGTCCTAATCTAGGTTAGCCACACATACACGATACCCGCACGCCGCATACCCTATGTGTGTATAGGACATGTATACTAGAGTGTGTGTCACGAGTACACATACACGAGTATATGGCTAGGTTAGGGGGTTAGCCATGCGTAGACACAATCGATAGTATATATATGTATATTTATTTATATAATACCACTCTATACATTTATATACATACATAACCTACCGCTGTATATCTAGCGTGGACAACTACGTGTGTGTATATTCGAGTATCCATGTACGTGAGAGTACACGCATACAAGAATATACGATTGTAAGGTGTGGGGTTAGCTAAGGGGTAAGCTAGGGTTTACGTAAATCTACGGTCGCGGCGATTAAATAAATATAAATCATACAACAACTAGAATTTAATTGGGCATCAAATATTATGACAAGGATATGAATAAATAGAGCATGATTTTAGAAGAATTATGGAACCGGAACAGTGATTTGGAATTGAATGGAAAGATGTGAATTTCCAAAGTTTAATTTAGGATTTATAAATGAATTAAACTTTGGAAATTATTTCTGAATTTTAGAATTTATGGAACTGGGATGTAAAAGCTTGGGTAGGGTCTGGGGTGTGTACCTAGTTTATTTATAAATTTTCTGGGAATTTTCTGTTGACTGAAATGGACTTTTTAATCCTCTGTGTACGTTTGCCCGTGTACGCGTAGCGTTTTTATTACGGCTGACGCGCGGGTCCATTCTGTGGAGTGGGCCTGGCTGCACTGTTGGTGGACTCAATCCACCCGTCTGTACACCGATCTAGGGTTCCTACCCTTTCTCTCTCTCTATTTCAGGTGCACCGGGTTCACACAGCAAGGGAAAAGGGGTGGGTGCCCATGACAGGCCGGGTCCACACGGGAAGGGATGAGGTTGGATGTGGTCACGGGATTTTCCATCGATCCGTTCCCCATCCTCGTCCCGTCGGCATTCCGTTCGGCCGTGCGCGAGCAAAACAGAGGGAGGGAAGGGAGGTAGCGAGGGGAAGATGGCCGGCGGTGATGCTCTGCTCCGGTGCGGCGAGCGGCGGACTAGGGATGGGTTGGGTGGTGGCGGTCTATGCGGCGAATTTGGGCGAGCGTGTGCTGGGTAGCGCGGTTGCGAGGCCGTGCACGGCGCGGCGGTAGCGCGGCGCTTGCGTGCTGGTGGTAAGCAGCTAGCAGCGCGGCGAGCCGGGCGTGCTTGGCGTGGGCGCGGCCATGGCGAGGTCGTCGCGGCAAGCCGGTGCGTGGCGGCGGGGGTGGCTGGCTAGGTGTGCTGGTGGCGAGGAGCAGAATGGCGGGGCGCGCGCGGCAAGCTTGGTGAGCGGGTGGTGGTGGCATGGCAGGGGCAGAGCAGGGCCATGGCGGAGCGGTCGGCACGGCGTCGGCTGGAAGCAGAGCAGCGAGCATAGGGAGAGGAAGGAGCTCGGGCAAGAAGAAGGAAGGGCAGGAGCCCGAGCTCGAGGGGGCGAGGCTCCACGGCGTCCATGGCCGGGCTATTTATAGCCGCGGCGAGGAGCTTGGCCATCCCGATATTTTCCGGCAATGGAGCATGGCGACGGTGAGCTGGCATCGAGTTGTCACCGGCACAGCGAGGAGGGGATGCGCGGGTCGACGGCCACAGTGGATGTCGGCGGATGGCGACGACGGTGGAGCTGGCGTCCAGCGGCGCTACTATGGCGCGGTCGTCGAACAACAGCGGCGGCGCTGGCGCGGTCGGACGCGGAGGACGCGGTGAGCGGAATCTCCGGCGAATATTCCTCCGCACCCGTACGCGCCCGAGCTCGCTGGAGTGAGCTGGCAGCCATGGTGCATCGTCTAGTCACATCGGCGGGGCTGGTAGTCGTGTACGGCGGTCAGCGGTGCTCCTGTGGCGGTGTATCTGTGGGGAGCAAGGTCCGCAGCGCCGCTGTGACCGAGTCGACAGGAGCAGTGGTGGTGTCGTCGCATCGGGAAAATATCCCGTGTCCCGTGCGTTGCGTGCGTGAGCAGAGATGGGAAAGGATGGGTGGAAGGTGGGTGGTGGAGCTGACGGGTGGGGCCAGTGTGTAAGTGAGAGGGAGAGGAGGATGGATGTTGTTGGGCTGGCTGCTGTGTTATCCACGTTGGGCCGTGATGGCCATTTCCCTTCCTATTTCCATTCTTTTATTTTCTTATATTCATGTACATGTATTTTGTATCCATATATACGTATGTACTCGCATATACATATATTGTTGTACACACGCTTGTACATACTTCCGTACATGCGTATATCATGGATATATATAGGAGATGGCTTTATTATTCCTAGAAAATAAATAAGCCAGGTGCCAACGAAAGAGTTTGGGTTTTGGAAATGTGATGGTGTCTCAAGAGAGGTCAAGGAAGGTTATGTGAGTTGATTTCGGGATGGTTGAAGTTAGGGTGGTTGATGGATCGGAGAGGGTCACGGATATATTTGGTGGATGATGACAAGGAATATATTTGGATAAAGGGTGATCAAGGAATTCATTAGTTGATGCCAAAATAAATTCTAGCTCGACAAGCATGCAATCAAACAATCATTCAAACAAGGCCTAAATAAATCTATATGGTGAATTGATGCAAGGTTTTCGAAAAACGGGTTTTGGTTGAGCGGAAAATAAAGTCAAGTTTTAGTTGTAATTATAAAAAGTTCAAATTTTTAGTGAATTTTAAAATGATGCAAAAACACGGGTGTTACACCGCCGAGCTGCTCCACACCCAATATTACTT
>JADLZK010006172.1:0-71174 GCA_015847255.1 Hyparrhenia diplandra | reverse complement strand
GCAGTTGCCGACATGCACATTTCAGCAAACAGCATGGCTGCGCTGCAGCAATCAGAAAAGGATGCGCAACCAGTTAAGGAACCCTCACCGCTGCTTTTCCACACCCCGCGGGGACCAAGGAGGAGGACAGAGTTATTGCAGGCCTCGGAGACAGAGCTGGCAACGAGGTACTTCCAGCTTGCTGTCCAGCTCAAAAGGAGACAGATTAGCAAAATTGTTTCCAGCGAGCTATGCAGGCGGAACAAGTATCGATTTGGCTCACCTGTAATTGGTGTCCGGGGAGGACCTGAGGGCGGAGTGGACAAAGGCTGGGTCGCAGAGCCGGCCCCGAAGCACGGCCTGTGCTTGGCTCGGCACAGACACCGCCGCCACCATAGTGGCAGATGATTCGCGTCTAGGACAGGCCGGATCTTGAAGTTGGGAATTCAAAATGTGAAGGTCTGTTTTGACTTTTTATATAGTCTAAAGCCTAATATTTAGCATGTATGATACAACATTAGAGTAAATGTAAAAATATATACCAGATATAACACATAATTGAGCACACATTCATAGAATTGAGCTATGAATTAGTAGTACCACACCTCCACACTATAGTAGATGTATAATATATAGCAGATATAGCATATAATTGAGCACGCGCACATTCATAGAATTGAGCTAAAATCTAGTACCACTTCCTTTTGCTTTTTATGTTTGAGATCTAAAAATCAAATTAGCGATTTAAAATCAGAAAATCAAACTCAAGTAATGTTCACTGCCTAACTGTCGTAGTTCCAGTGCTTCACAAATCACAATTATTATAAATTGCAATACTACATTCAAATGAAAAGGCAATTAACCAATACTTCTAGATTACAAATTGGTAGTCCTAGTCAAAAATTTCTAACACCATACGCTAAAATCCAATAAATTAACCAACGCTAAAATCCAATAAATTAACCAAATTACGATAATGCATTTAAAAGGTCTGAAACTTACAGAACTAGATCGTACATATGAAATTTCATTCAAATCTATACTCCAATTTCATTCATGAGAACAAATCCCTCACTAATAATAATGAATCACACGCCACTTTAAGGTATACACAATTCGGCCTGCAAATTTACAAACCAGTCAAGAGGGCCGTCAAAACCCTATAGCAAGAAGGTTGAGAAGCTGAGACAAACATTCACCAAGTCTCGGCAGCGCAGAAGAGTCTCCGGCGTCGTAGCGGCGTGCTCGGTCGGCGTAGCGCCGGCGGCTCGACCGCGGCGTTGGCGCGACAAGACAAGACCGTAGTGGCCCTAGTGGTGCCGCGAGAGGCTCGGCGACGGCGAAAGCAAAGACCGAGCGAGGGTCTGCCGCATGCTCGAGAACGGGCGGCGCCAGCGGTCGTGGAGTCAGCGAAGGACGCCGTCATATATGGGCGGAGTCTCGCCGGCTTGACTGCGGATGCGGCCAGGAGAAGGGATTTTGGATCGGGAGGGAGAAACCGAGAAGGTAAACCGGCCGATGAAAAACGGATCTGCGCCCAGAGAGAAATTGGTATTAGGCGCCATCGGGTAGACGAGGGAGAGCGTAGAGATAGGCCTTTCCTTTTTCTTTTTTGTGCGGTGGGGTCGAATCATGGCTGAACCGAATGGGCTGGATTCCTGGATCTCGCGGAATGTTCTGGACCAGGCCGCACGGGCACGGCGGAGCTGACGGTGGACGAGGACAGACGAGAAACGCGGCTTTCCATCTTCGCAAGCAACGAGGAACTGAAAGCCGGTCGGCAGCAGGCCATGTCACAACTCACAAGCAGCAGGAGATGCAGGCAGAGCAGAAGGAGAGATCGATCATATGCGCTTGAACTTGACCGGTTATAAACGTTACAATTTCCAATTGTGATTCGTTTAAACGCATGAATATTTTCACAGGTTTCATAAAGAAGTTTTTATAAGAATTAGTGGCGGAACCATCAATGTACTTTAATTAAGGGGATGAGCAAACACTGTGACACCTCTAAGTGTGACAAATATATATACATGCAATAAGTGGAGTATGTTTTAACAACTTTTTCAGTGTTATGGTGGTACATGGGTGAATTAGTGCCTTAATATGCTATAAATTGCATGTTTATAGGGGTATTAATAAATTTTCTACTACATTGGGGTCCATATGGACCCTGCAAGCCCCTAGCTAGTTCCGCCACCGATAAGAATTAGTTAAATTCCTCAAGAAAAGTATGAAAACAAGGGGAAAACATAATGTTCCAAAGATTCCTTAACCATACTCCTACATCTCGCTTATAAGGATTCAAACATTTTTAAAATTATATCTTCGAATAAATTTATTACATATATTTTTTATTATCGAGTAAGGCCTGACGTGCTAATAATCACCCCTGCCGAGACCCTGCGAAGAGCCTACAACATTCGGTATGCGTCTTTTTTTATATATATTTCATTATCAATCCCACGATACCGATATATGGTAGTACACCTCATAAATACAAATTTTTATAATTAATTGGTTATTGGTTCAATTTAAAATTTTAATATTTCAAAAATTGTGGGTGCAATTATTTTGTGTGAACGTGCACAACTCTAACTTTTTTTTTCTTTTCGCTAGACAGCCTACGGGATCAACATACTGTACGAGCATACTAGTGCTAGTACTCTACATGAGACATGCTGCTGCTATACTGACATCTACTATAGCTACAGGGTCCACAGTGACAGAATCAAAATGAACGCTGTCGATCGGTGGTTAGTATAGTTCAACATTGTACAGTACGTGGCGTCCATTCCAACGAAAAAAAAAGTCTAGGGCAAGACGAGGTGCGACCCGCCGATGCGCTGCGACTGTGAGCACGCACATGGCGTGCACGCCAACCGAAAACCGCAAGGAAGAAAGGCTCTCCCTGTCTCCCAGTGAGTGCGCGTGCGGGGCTCTCACTGGCGGTGGCGGGCCGCGACGCCGCACGCGGCACGCGCCGCTGCCGCTCGTGTGTCGCGCCGCGGCCTCGCAGCGGCGGCCGGCCCTGCCCCTCCGTGTCGACGCGGCCAAGCTAGCGTTGAGTGCTCAATGATTATTGACTTCGTTATCAGGATTGTCCTATACTCCATGCAGGTCTACTTTCGATGATGTGGGTTGTGCGTGGTTGCTCGCCAATCGCCACTACAGCTTGCTTGGGATACTGCTCGGCTGCCGGGTGGCAACAGTTAGGGGCGTCCGCGAATGTATGTCTTTGAGTCGGTGCCTATTTATTTGTGCAGGTCGTCATCCGGCCCTACGTGGAGGAAGAGAAGGTCAGATGAAAAATCGAGGCCGGCGACTGGCTCGTCGCTCAGCTCGCACACAGCCCAATACGCCAAATCGTCGGCCAAATCGCCGGCAGCTAGCTATTCTCTAGCGTTTTCAGATCCGCTGCGCACAAACCTCCCGGTCCGCTGCGCGCGAATCCACCCTTCTCCCGCGTCATTGCGCGCGAAATTCTCGCAATCCAACTGCTGCCCCGCCCTCGCTCTTGGATTTATTTCTGGAGGCGTCAATAGCAAGGTCTGTTCCTCTTCTTTTCCGTCATCTTCCCATCTATCTTCTTCCACAATCCAGCTCCTGTGCTTGACTCTTTCGATTCAGTTCCGGAGCCCGTCAGATCTTGTCGTCGCTGCTGGTGATGAGCCGCCGGAAGCGAGATGGCCCTGCCACCACAACAGACTGGATCTGCTCAGATGGGATCCGCCCCTGCTTCTGCCATTCATCCGCCCCTTCATTAGTTTATAAACACTTGGTGGTGGTTCTTACAATGAGCCTAATATAGGAGGTCAATCAGGTAATCGAGTTCGTTCTTCGTTCCTATATTTAGCTAGATACATAGCGCATGTTGCTTGTGCAAAATCCAGACTTTACTGTAAAAAAATCAGTATTGGATATTTAGTTCTTACAATGTCCATTTGCAAAATATTAATGAAGTCACTGCTGCTAATTATTGATTTACTGGATATTTAGTTGAAGTTTGTCTTGATTTCTTGATAAAGTGTTTATAAACTAATGGCTGAATGGCATGGCTTCTCTGCAGCATGGTGGCAGTTAACTATTCAATTTGCTTTTGTTGCCTGAGTTAAAGATGTATGGCTAGAGTTATGATTATCAATCACTACTCTATATATGTATCGACATTTTATTTTATTTTTTTAGGTTTAAATTCTTTGGTTGTACCCGTTGATCATCTTTTAGTTGGTCATGTAATGAAATGGATTGAGTCAAGATGCATGCAACCGGTTGGTTATTTTTAGTTGGTTATGAAGCCTCCACACAATGAGCCACAAAGATGATGCACAATATATCTAATTTCTCTTTATGTGTCATGACTATTAAAAATACAAATAGCTTGATGTGATAGGCTCTTTTGACTGCTATCTTTTGTTGATGACATGGACATCTCCTAGCTAGCAACTATCTAGGGCCATTGCTTGGTGGCCTTCTTACGGAGGCTGAGCTTGCAGAACACTGCTCGTACGTAGTAGTTCATCGGTTCAAAACAAATGTACCTACTGCTTATAACAAACAGCTCATAATTAAAAAGAGAGACGGTTTTGTTGATTTCCAAGTGAGAACTCGTGAGGAAAAAGGAATCCTATCGCGCTCGCACGCATGTCTGCCGACACGAAACCAATGTACTCTAATAATCTGGCAAAAGAAAGGGTGAAATGTTCCCGTGGCCGGACAGGAAGTGCGCATATATTCCGAGCAGGGTCCTTTTGCCGCAAAAACTAGCAGCGTTTCTTGACTCCTCGCCGGCCGTCGTCCCTTCCGAAAGCGACCATCATATTTCGGTGCACACAAACTGGCCATTGAGCAAACACGAATGAAGCACCCCAGCACTGCACTACCAGCGTTTTGCGGGCACACACTCTCGGGCACAAGCCACCAAGCAAAGTCTTCCTAGGAAGAAGAGCTCCGCCGCTAACGAAACTTTAACACACATTTAGCCAAAGCTTTTCTGTCCGCAGATGGGCAGGTGTGGTCTACGCCGTGCTTGTGAGTTGTGAGGGCGAGCCGGTGTGAGGCACATGCGGGCCGGACAAATTCTGTAGAATCCTAGGATCCATCTAATCTCCGCTTGAAATGAAATGTGTTTCCCTCAACTTTCCATCACATTGTTTAAATTTAGTATTACATCAAAACTTTGGACGCATGCATGGAGTATGGAATGTAGATAAACAAAATATCTAATTGGACGGTTTAGATATACTTTGCGAGATGAATCTTTGAGCCAGTTATGCCATGGTAGGACAATATTTACTACAAACAAACGAAAAATGCTACTGTAATAAATTCAAGACTACAGTGAAATTTTTTAGGGTACTAAACACAGCCAATGTGTAGCCTTTCCAAATATCGGAGTGAAAAACTATTGAGATTGTTTCATTAACAACAAAAAACTATATATTGAGATTTGCTCCACCGCTAGATCACACATGTATAATCTGCTTTTTCTGCAAAGGGAATAAGGTTATATTAATTCGACATGGTACGTCCCTATGTTGCACATAAAAAATATGAGATACAATATTCTATCCTCTTCTTCCTTAGTGGCTTTCCTCGATGCAGAACAAGTTTTGTTAAATATTGAAGCTGAAGCGCAGTCCTCGTGTTAACTACAACGATCAACCCAAAATAGTGGACGTGCAGCAAGACCCAACATTCTAGAACCAATCTAAAACACATTTGAGATGATAAAAAGATATTAGTTGCTGCATAGTGTGACACAATTAGTATCCTCATGGAGAGTGCAAGGAGCACGTCTGCCATAGTAGATAATGGCCACAGATTAACCTCATTACGATCAAATCAACGCCTACAACGGTGACACCATGGTAATCACTGAAGTCATCGTAGGTAAAATGATCCCAACCAAGAAATCAAATCGATAGAATTATATTTGGCTCCCTAAACAAACCAAATTAAAATCTATTATTAAAGCGAGATGAGTCCTTTCTCTTTTCTTGCCATCGATAGACTTAACAAAGAGGAAGAGGAGAAGGGCCCTAGATGATGGCAGTGGTGAGGGGGCTGAAGAGACGGTGCCAGTCTTAAGTGCATTGCGTTGTCACCAACAAAACGTATCAGTGTAAACCAACCCTTTCGTAAAATCCCGTGCAAACCATGGTAAAAAGTCATCTAAATTCACAAAAAAATAACACATGTAGATGGTAGGATGATACATAACCTTGTAAAATAAAAATTTTCAAGCGTAAAAGCTGTCAAGATAATTTGTTAGAAATTTGTTATTTTTATACCTCCTCACGAGGCGAAGCCGAGTTTGGACAAGATATTTGCAAGGTCGTGTGTATCACCATATCATCTACATGCATGTGTAATTTTTGGTGAATTTATCTAACTTTTTTGGTATGGTTTGTATGGTTTTTTACACAAACATGGTTTGCATCAGATATGTTTCTCACCAACAATGTCACATCACCGTTTGCAAAAACAATCATAAATTGTAGTTCCGGTGAGAGAACTTGCTGTGATATTTGGTCCACCAAAACCTTGGTAGATCTTGCTGTGATATTTGGTCCACCAAAACCTTGGTAGTGATGCTGCAGAATGCCTCGTCAGCTCGTCTACAAACTCACGTACTCTCTCGTCTCTTTTTGTTTGTCCGAAGGCGTGTTTGTGGGGAAAACACCCGCTCGCAGGACAAACATTTGGGACAGATGGAGTACGGGCTCAGCATGCATTCTATTGGTCTCCTGTCATGCATGTGTCACTGAGACAGAAACGCATGCATGTTTGTTCTCTGAACACGCAGAGAATATATCCCCGCATGTATATATGCGCACCGACACGCGCTGCAGCATCGGTGTTTGTGTGCGAGCATGCATGCATATGAACATCTTGCTTGATTACTGCTGCAAAGTGATAGTATGGCCTTGCCTGTTGAGCCTCCACTAGCTCATGCCTACGCTTTGCTTCTGCAGCGTTTGTCGTCACTGCCTCACTGGTACTAGTATATAGTACTCCGTACTCCGTATCTCCTTTTCACCACTCGTCGTTGCTTATTTTTTAAAACAAAGTAAAAAACAAAGTAGATTAACCATATACTACTGATCATACATGTTTGAATTTATTATGTTAAATGGGCTTCACCCAATAACATTTTCTGAAATTCCTAAATAAATCTAGCTCATTCATATGTGTGCAAAGGAGAAAATAGAATCATTTAGTACCATCTTGCTAGTGGAAGGTGGAGTGAACCAACTTAAATATAAAAGTTGTTCTCTCCTTCTCAAGTCTAGTATGAGAAGGAGAAAGAGAACTCCACACGCCACTCACTTGCCTCGGCTAAGGGCGTGCGTCGCGGCACCAGAGTGAATGGTCTGCCGAAATCCAAGCGTGGTCTCCTTTTGCAATTTCAGTTTTGGTCTTTTTTAGTTTGCGAGTCCTAAACGGATACACAGAAGAGTCCTAAACGATTGAGATCGTGATTGTGTCATGCAGGTCGATTACCAGATTATATAAGCACATCATTGGCCACGCTAAAATGCATCCAAATGAAAGCTAGGTTTTGCCTCTTCTCGCCGCTACGCCGTTTGTCGACAATCTCCGCAACCCAATCATGCGCGTGCACCGACCGGGCGAGCGGTGTCTCCCAAACCGTTGTCTTTGCGATCCTGCACCGAGAGAGAGACGAATAAGGTTTTGGGAAGCACTCTTCGCCGACCGCCCCAAGCTTCACCACGCTCGTCTTCCAAGAAGGACACGCGCGGACCGCTCCCCGGCGTCGTCTTCATCGTCAACATCTTCGTAGTATTCCGCCGACGACGGCGGCGACAACGACCTAGAGGATCTCGCCTTCGCCTCTGGAACCCGGCCCATCATGCCGTCATCTACAAACAATAGGTATTATTTTCGTGATCAAATCTTATTTTTCATCATGTCCATGCTGTTCAATCTATCGATTTGCTAGTTGTGGTTACACCTATTGCTATGATCATGCTTTGGTATATGTTGTTCTATCATTGCTATGATCCGTGATATGGTATTGTGTTATGCTTGTATGCTCCACATGTACAATCTAGTTGCTCAGTTCATCATGATTTGTAATATAGTTTTAACTGAAATTATCTCATCTTTCAACAATACTCCCCGGGGTTGGTATTAGAAGTCGTTTTTGACAAGGTTTGGGTCAAACATCTGAATATAAATCATTAATAACTTTTAAGTTGTTGAGTTTGTAAATGTAAAAATTATATGAGTAGATTTGTCTTAAAAAATACTTTGATAAAAGTATACATGTATCACATCACCATAAATATTTTTATAATAATAAGAGGTCAAAGTTGTGTTGAGGCCGGTAATGCATTTGTCCCCAAACGACTTCTAATACCATCTCGGAGGGAGTACATATGGACGGAGGGAGAGAATTGTTTGACTTCTCCATAAGCCAGAATTGCATTCTTTGGTTGACGGAGGGGGTATATATATATATATATGCAACCCCTGCTAATGTTGGTAATAGTAACAAACCAAGTGTATGTACGTTCTCTCCAATGATAACGGCATGATACGAAGCACCAGCAAATAAACAATGGCGCCCGGCTGGCCTTTCTCTTTCTGTCATGGGGTGAATCCTATCCTATTCTACCACACGCACACCAATACTTGTGCACCTTTGGGGATGCAAGAAGACGAGCCAGCTAAGCAAGGTCGTTGTAAAAATACAGGAGTAGGAACCGCACCTCTGACCAGCTGCTAAACACATGGATCAAACAATAAAAGTACTTACCCTTACCCTGCAGCTAGCCTGCAAATTAAAGCAGAGAGCAAAGTGAGCTAAAGCGCGAGTGAAGCTTCTCCCACATATATCCATGGCCAAATTGAGTGCGCTAGGGACTACTGAGGGTGGCGTGCACATGCACACGGAACTAAAACCAGCTTTCGATTCTACTATATACTAGCTACATGCTCTCAAACGGTCCTGCTTAAACTTAAACAAAGCCCTAGTGCTGGCGATTGTCCGCATTTGCTAACTGATAAAAGTCTGCTGTAGCCCTGTGCCGAGGCATGGGTACGCTTTCCAGCTAGGCTAGGCTAGTTTCGGGTTGAACGACCCACTAGCGACCGATGATTCTCTTTTCATAAAACGATGACATGTAACTATTGTTGCTGTAAAAAGAGAACCAGCGAAATTATCAAATCATCAGGGGGCTAAACTATTGTTGCTGTAAAAAGAGAACCAGCAAAATTACCAAATCATCAGGGGCTGATCGAATTAACACGCGTGGAGGCAGCCAACCAATGCAGTCACTTGCAGCCAACTCTTCAGGGTCTCTGTCCCTCTTAATTCTCATGTCGTTTTCCTCCTCCATGCGTGTAGGAGTACTTACGTGGTCAATTCTGCTTTCACATGCCCATGTACTGTAGTAAAACTTGCATATGCATGCTGAAAAAAGGGACACTTTGCACTAGCTGTAGTAGAGAGAATGGGCATTTGGTATTTTCCTTTTCGCTGACCCCAAGGTGTACGTCTCGAGCTCGTGTCGATGCGTCCGTCTTGCATTCCCCACAAACATGCCTCCCCATCACCCCTCCGTGAAAGCATACTCTACTCCCCACAAACATGCTCTGTGGGCCTGCACCCACTTGCTGCAACATTCCAAAACCCCAGGGGGTGTTTAGTTGGTGAAAACGTTTTGGGTTGGGCTACAGTAGCAGACTTTTCGTTTGTATTTTGGTAATTGTTGTCCAACCATGTAGACTAACCCAGCTTAAAACATTCGTCTCGCACTTTTAACCAAACTATGCAATCAGTTTTTTATTTACCTACATTTAATGCTCAAAAAATACGTTAAGAGATTTGATGTGACGGGGATCTGAAGCGCTTTTGGGTTCCTGTAGCGCCAACTAATCTTGTTCCATTTTGTCCCTCGGTTCCCATAGCTAGACGACTGAAGAAACGCCAACGACCGGCCGGTTGCCAACGGGGAAAACAGGAGTATACTGTATATGCAGAGCAATTATATAACTACAGTCTACATGCATGAACGTACTGCTACTGTATTCAGAATCAGCGTAGGAGTAGAGGGGAAAATGTATCTTGGATTCTCTGTGTGCATGGACCAAGACAAGACTAAATGCACGTCTCTACCTATAACCAGTGCTCCGTAATACTAGTAACACTGTGCAACGCCACAATATATAGAATGAATGAATTTTGCAATTGATCCTCTCCTGCCTTGCCTTGGGGAAAGGTGTACCCTGCCTTTGTAGTAGCACATCTCTCTCTCTGGTGTATAAAAACACCAACCCTTTTCTCTATTGTCTTCTTCTACTCTCCCTCATCCTAACACTAAACTAGCTACCCAAGAAAATGCCTCTTCTCCTTGCTCTCCTCCCGTCCCAATGGAGCTGAGCCGCCGCCGCCGCCTGTTCTACAGCTGCTGCTCCAGTTGCAACCTGGCCACCAGCAGAATTTGGGGATCCAAGGGAGCAGCCGGCCGGAGGGAAAAACAGGCCTCACAGATAGGAGAGGCCGGCCGCCGGTGAGCAGGTCGCATTGAGCTCTCGCACCAATACTACGCTGCTGCATGCTAGCTGTGCTGCGAGCTGGGCGCGCATGGAGCTAGGCAGAGGTGTGAGGTGTGAGCGCGTGGGGAATTGAGGCGTCATGGTCCGAGATATATACATGTCTCTTGCTAGGTATCTTAGATTCTTCTTCTTAGTTTTACTATTAGTAAGTACTACGATCCAGGAACATTGTCCATCTTTTATGTATTTCCTTCCTCTCTTGTTTTTGTTTCAAATTTCCTGGCCTTTTCTCTAGTATTAAGAAGCTGTAAGTGACGCATTCTTGGCGTTTGGAGCTCGTTCTGTGATGTTAGCTAGGCAGTCTTCTTGAGCAACATTGTTAGTCGTCGTCGTATATATGTAAGCAGTTGAGGAAGTCTAAAGTCTTAAGCCTAGAATGCACCAGTTACACTCTTCGTCATATGTACTCTCTTTTCAAGAATGCATGTAATCTCTCTGCTTTCACCCTTGCTTCATTCTTGTATTCTACTACATTTCTCTACTACTTCTACTCGATCTTGTCCACTATATATTGTTGTTTAGCTGGAACTCAAAAGTGCATCTGTGTTTTCTTCCTCTTATAACTTAGTGCTTTTGGGGTGTTCAATTATTACTACCTCTGACACAAAAAGTTTTAGGCCGTGTTTGGATGATTCACCTCAATCCACATGCGTTGGGGTGGAATTTAGTTTAGGTTTCACTCCAATACACGTGGATTGAGGCCTTAGGATTTTTAGGATAGATTAGTGCTGCTCAATTGAAAAGTTACTTGTGTACCCCTGTTATATTCATTATTGAAGAAGGTGATCTATGTTAATTAATAAATATGTAAGCCACTAATTAAAAGGAATGAATGGAGACATGCACACCACATATTCTCAAGTTTTTTTGGGACAAAATTTGAATCCTAAAACATCAAGTTTTGGGACTGAGGAATATGTATCTATTTGTGATACTCCTCCTTCATAGCAGGTAGCAGCGTATATCTTGGACTCTGGCACAGTGAACATTATGTCGTCTCGTACCCCCGATTGTTGCTTATATACGTTCAGTGTTCTCCAAATTTGCCAATACAATTTTAGCCCTCATTTGTTCCAACCTTGTCCTTTCTTTTTTTTTTTACTGTAAAGGGAAAAGTAGAAGTTACACAACAATAAACATGTACAGTACTACTAGTATTACACACATGAAAATCTAAACATGCATGCATGGAAATAGTAGCAAAGAGGTTTTTATATTTGCTACATAATGTACTTTACATGACACCTAGCACCTGCAGCTCGCTGTTGATGGTTTTCAAATTTCTCCATCCCCACGTAGTACGGCTTCACTCAATGTAATGCAGTACTGTGCTGTATACTCCTATATATATACATCCCAGATCGATGCAGCCTCATATGTATGTAGGCGGATGTGTTTAATGCACCACGTACCTCGATCAATAATTGGCCGGCATTAGAGACATAAGCACGGCAGAAGGAATATATAACGAATACTAAAAGCACCCCTGCTGGTCCACTGCCGGCCGGCCGGTACCACACACTGAAGAAAACAAGATAAGCTGAGACGGGGGATCCGGCCGGCCGACCGGCCTTATTTGCACAAATCAAACACATGCATCCATTTCCAATTAATTTTCCGTGCATGCCAGTGCCAGGCAGCTCCCTCCTTGCTGCTTTCTAGATGGTCAGGGGCATTCAATTTCAAGGCATGTGTAGCACTGTTTGACATCACATGCTGCAGTCGTGGCTGGTGATCGATGTGCTCGGTGTTTTTTCTCCCGCTCGGTTTACCGCGGTAAACCGCGTTACGAAAAACCGGTCCGTCCGTTACGGACCGCCGTATAAAAGAAGCCAAATTCAAAAAATGTAAAATTTGAAAAAAATCGTTGAAAAAAATCAGTAAAATAGTTCGTGATTTATAGAAGCCAATGGTGTAAAATTTTTTCAAATTTGAGTTCGTTTGGTATAAAAAAATTTGAATTGAAGTTTGAAAAAAACGCGGCGCTGCTGGGCCGGCCACATCCAAGGCCCATGAGGCCCATTGGCCTCCCCGGCCGCGCGGATAAAAGGCGTGGGCAAGCGCCGGGGTCAAACGCGCCCCCGAAGCTTATCCGCCGCCCGTCCGCCCGCGTCCGCCCCGCCGCCGCCGCCGCCGCCTTCCCGTATATGCTACGCCGTTGATTATTTGTATGCCACCACATTTTGTTACCGTATTGACTTATGCTATTTATTTCCGCATTGTGTGCCACTTTTTACATCAAAATGTCCAAAGCAACTACCAAAAATTCCTTCAAAAAAAAAAAAAAAAACAAAAAACTTCCCGGCGGTTTGGAATTTATACCGCTCAAACCGTCGCGGTATAAATTCCAAACCGCCGGTTTACCGAATTTATACCGAACGCCGGGCGCCGTTGAATTCAATTTTGAATTCAAACTTCAAACCGACAGTAACCGTCCGGTTTACCGGTAATCGGACGGTTTACCGAAACCGGAGGCCGGTGGTTACCGGAATCCGGTCGGTAAAAACCGCTCCGATAGCCAGCCCCATTGGAAATTAAACGACGCTGCAGCTCGTGGTGCACTTGCGCATGCAGTGCACAGTGTTTCCCTGGCCGGCTGGCCCTGGATGCCGATCGTGGCCCTGGATCTATACCTGCAGAAGAATGGGCACAATGGACAGGAGGCATCGCCGCATCGGTGGTGACTGGGGGCCGGCCGGGGCGTCTCCGTGGCAGGGAATATTCAGCGTCTGTGCAGGGTCGAATGCATGCAACGCCACTGTGGCTCATTTATGGTTATGGGTACCTTTGCGCATGGCATTGGCAGCGCTCTCGCCCTACTACCCTGTGCTGCTGGGGCCTGGGGCCATCGGCCATGGATATGGAAGCGAGCTGCAGGAGGAGGTACAGGAAGGGAGCATTGCAATGGCTATACGCATCTGACTGCATAGTCTGCATGCATGTCACTATATGCATGCATTCTCACCAGCTCCTGCCTCTCTCTCATCTCCCGTCCTTGTCTTTGTTCTTGCAAACTTGTGTGTGAGGACGCCCAGCATGTGACTTGACTCAAGAAGGATTAATTGGTACTACTGCAATTCTGCAAAAGGCCACAGGAGCACAGCAGCAGCGAAGAAGCCGTGATTGTTAGCTTCGATCTGCAACATATTTTTGCTTAAGTGTGCCAACTGCCAAGCATGTGAACGAAGTACATCCAATATACTCATATGTATATCCGTGCCGTGTACACATGTAGTACAAGTTTAAAACTTTGCTTCAAGCACCTAATGATATACTATATACTTCCACGTAATCAGCATTCCCCAGAGTCCTTTTTGTTGGTTTGCAACCGTTGATGATGCATGAATGGACCATTTTTTTTACAATAAATTCCATCATTGCACAGTGAGGTGTGGTATGCTAAGACGACGCCGACACTCCAGCTATATATATACTGTGTAATCAGATGTGAGCCGTGACCACATAACAGTAACTGGTTGTTCACTGATATGATGGCTGCTCTCTTACGCAGTGTAAATGGAACTCATAGATGCTTCCATGCATATATGACATACCCTATCGAACAAAACTCAAGCCAACTGGTGCCTTTTAAATTTCATTCATATTTACTTCCAATTTTCAGTGACTTAATTTTGCAGTACATTGCTATAATTAGCATTAGCTAGTCAGCTATATGTTCACATTGAGAACTAAAATAGAAATTATGGGCCGGGGTGGCCCTATGAGTCAAGTGGTAGTAAACTATGAGATCTGCTATATTTCAGGTGCCTGCATTATGGTTACTTTTCAGGCAACAAGTTAGCAGCCCTTAGATTCATATCCAAGGATGACAACCTGTCTCAAAGACACAATAGATGGCCAACCTCATTGCCTGAACGCAAGTGTAATTTCAGGCGCCTAGTGAATAGGAAGTAAACCATTCTCTCTATGTACTTTTTTTATACGTCATATTTGTTTTATCCTAATAATAAGTATAAAATATCTATAGTTTCGAACAGAATTACGCGCGGCAGCTAGCGCGCGTACGTATGTCGAGGCGCGTCGCAGCATCCGCGCAGATGTATACGCGCACTTCACGCCCTCCTCCAAAAACGAGCGCTTGTTGGGCGGATCTGCGATCGATGCGTGCGCAACACGACGCCGTGGGCACAGCACGATCATCAATGTTGGGCCAGGGCCAGCCCGGCCAGCTGCTGCCCTGCACGCTAGTTGTTGTTGTAGTATACAGTGTCTCTCGAAAAGAACGTAATTCTATATTTGAATTTTGAAATGAAAACAAACTTTCTTAAGTTTTCTCAAATTTATAGAAAAAAACGTAGTATTGATATTTAGGCAAACTCCTATATACAGTACAGCGTGGGTTCTGTCACTGCGTACAAATAGGAAGGTTTTTTTTTTTTTTTGAGCAGAAGGAGAATAGTTACCAGCTGAGGAGCATGGTATGCATAGAGGCAAAGGCCTTCCATACATGAGTTGACATTAATCCGCTCACTGACACTGATAGTAGTACAATCGGTGCCGCGCGCTCTGCTCGTGATGCAGCCCTATCCGGGGGAGACAGAACGCAAAGTAGCCATGCAAGGAAACTGGCTATAGGGTACGTAGCTTCAATATAGTACTAGGCCTGTTAACACTCAAAATAAATCCAACAGACCGTAGCAGCATAGCAGGATGGGTAGATGGGGGTCAGATTTAATGAGGCACACTCGATTCAGAACTAGAAAGATAGCGTGTGCAGTGCAGGGTGCAGCCAGAAGCGCCCAGGCCCGAAGCACGGAAGCAGCAACGATATCACGCAGGGATAGTAGATGCCAACAAATAGCATAGGCGAGCAGGCCACTGTGTCATCTGCCTACTAGCTCAAACGATGAACTACTGAACGCGAAGCAGCAAGCTGCGAAGGCATGCAGCTAGACATATGTGCCCAGGCCCAGCAAGCAGAGGCCGGAGCCGGAAGCCTTTGATGAGTTGACTGCGCACAATACCTTGCCTAATTTGACGCTCATGCTGTACTGTACCCAGCAAGCAGCAGAATGGTTAATTAGGCGATGCTGGTAGCAGGAAGATCCAAAATAGAGTGGTTAATTAGCACGACGCGGGGACAGTTGGGGGCTCCGGCGGCAAGGAAGTGGCTTTAATTTGTGAGGCTGATCTACGGTGGCGCGGGTTAGAATTTGATTTGTTATCTTATCCATGGATTCATTCAGGTACATTCAGTCAAAGAAACACTGAATCGTCCGCTAGCTGCTTCCCTCCCTTGTGTGTTCAGGTTTCCCCGCTGGGCACAAAAGCACGACTGCGATCATCACCAGCTGCCCAGCGGCATAGCGCGCGTTCCAGCGCCCGCGCCGGCCTTGGCAAGCGTCAGTGCACATTGACCAAAGCGCCAGCCTTGGCAAGCGTACGTCAGTGCACATTGACCAAAAAGCGCGCGCGCGTCGTCGTCGTGCCTTGCTGCACGTTCACTGGCTTTATGGTGCAGATGTGCGGCAGGAGTCTCTCTCCCGCACTCCATCCGCTGTGGATCGGCAGGCCGCAGCCCCCACCACTCAGCCGTCCACAAATCAAAATCTGCAGTCCCCGTCCGCGCGTGCGCACGCGGAGTTGCCGGACTACCGCGACAGTGCCGCGACAGTTGAAGGTCCACCTGCATGACCGCATGGCATGGGCATCAAGCGTGGTGTGGTGGAGCGTGCGGGCGGCCCAAGAGGGCCGTGCTCCTCACCCTCGTAACTGTGCGTGGAACTCTGCTGTCCGTCTCCACAGGTTCCATCAGTTACCTCTCTGCTTCATTCGCTCAAGTCCTATATCATCTGAAACAGTACTACTGCACGACTCCACAGTCAATCGAGTGTACGTACGTGGGACTCGTTTTAAATGCGAAGCAGGGCACCTTGCATGCATGGCGCGCTCGGGTGCTGGTGCCTCTGGTATACGGCGGCTAGCCCTAGCATGGATTAGCATCATGTAGAGGGCTTATGCATGCAGCCTGTGGCAGGCCGCCAGCAGCCCAGCACCCTGAGGGAAGCCGTGCAGTGGCTACCTACATGGCTACATGCTGCTGCATTCCTACTTTGACTTGCAGTTTGCAGGAACGATGGTCCAGCGCACTGCAGCAGTCCATTGAGATTGAGGTTGCCACAAAAACACGAAAAGGTTTCAAAACCGATCTGTGAATCTATCGGAACACATACTCGCATCACCAAACAACAACATGTCGCATAAGCATCCGATAATTAAACTGTGACTCAGACAATAATCAAAAAAGTCGTTGTAGTATAGTGGTGAGTATTCCCGCCTGTCACGCGGGTGACCTGGGTTCGATCCCCGGCAACGGCGATTTCTCATTTTTTTTTTTGTTTTATTAACCGCTTTTTCATTCTTTTACTGATTTTTGTTAACGATGATGCAAAGCATGAAACCTCCACGGACGATTATACTTTTTGTGTTTTTTTTTATGGTTGTGTGACTTTGTGTCTTGATCTGATCAACCAAACTGCTCTCTTTTTAATTACGTTTTTAGGCTTGCAAACATGAAAAGTGCACGGACAATTTTTTTTTTATGACCAGAGGTTTGTGCTCTTGTGTCTGGTCAACCAGCTTTACACCACTATCGTCATTCTTTTCCGCTCGGGAGATTTTTCTAACAAAGTCTGTACCAGGAGTCTCTTCCAGCAGCCAGGCAAAGAATTTGACTCTCGGTGGAGCCTTGTTGTTCTAGACAAACTTGTTGCTTGCAAAAGGTTATATTTAAATAAAGCCGCATCTGGCCTTGAAAAGTCCTTACGGCGACCCCTGTTTGGCTGTTTCATCAGAAGACGCAGACCTGAGACCGGCAGACACCACTCGAGACGACAGAGGACCGGCGCTCGTGCTGCCTTGGCTGCTTCGAGGCCCCTGCAGCCAGCGACAGAATAAGCAAATGTCCTGTTCGATAGCGTAAGTGCTTTTATGTAGGAGATCATGACGGGTGCATCACTGCATGGCAACACATTTGGAACTGACGAATGCAAAACACAAGACCGTAAAAAAAAAACATAGAAATAGAGAGAGAGAGAGAGAGAGGAGACTTCCAGGTACTTTTTTTTCTACGAAATTCCTTCGATCCAAACATGGACTAAACAGAAAGCATCTGGAAACATAGGCGGGGCGGGCTGCAGTTACGCTCACTCAACATCTGACAGTAGTTGCACGGCTAATTTATGAGACACATTTCACAGCCAGAAAGTACGTATAAAAACTGGAATAATCGTGAACTTTAATTCCTAGCATCACTGAAAATGGACAAAGATAGTTCGTGGCCTCCGGTCTATGCAGCAAGAGCACCAGCGGATGACAACAATACAACATTTGTTGCTACGAAATAAGGTGCCAACCACACAAAATGTTGAAGGAGATCTATGGAGACGACCGAGGTCTCAGGCGGACCCAAACTCAGCCATCCATTTCTCATGCTTTTCTATGTCTGCAGGCGAAACACTCTTCTGGACCTTCACCAGAGCCTCCACGAAGTCGCACATGGCCACTGGGTCCTTGGCTATCTCGTCCTTTGACATGTTCTTGATCTCGTCCCGGGTCTTGCCAGCTATCTTGCGCCTCATACCATTCATCGAAGCATCACGGCAAACATTTGTAAGATCATCTCCACTATAGCCTTCGGTCCTCCGAGCAACCTCATCGATGTTAACATCCGTAGCTATCTGTTGATATAAATGGAGGCACAGCCACATGAGTAAGCAACTGATGATTTGATACAGTAACTGATAATCCACATGTACGGAAATAGAGTAGTGAACAAATCGGTTCAACAAAAAAAAACACCAGTGCAGTACTTAGATAAGTACTATCCATTTTCAAGGGCATTTACATATCATTAGGAAAATGAGAGAATCAAAAAGGAAAGTTTTTTTTTTCAAACACGGAGCTGTGTATCATTAAATTAAGAAAAATGCAGGCCAACATATATACTGGTTATGATGCAGGCATGTACATGTGATTTCAGAAAATTAAGTACCAAAAATTTTGACAAGTGCATCATGGATTCATGGCGTGTCTGATAGAATCAATTTGTTCACAAAGACTCAAATGAAACAAAGGAAAAGGGATAAAAGGATATCACAAGATGATCTAGAAAGATATTTACCTGAACTGTTCTAAGATTAATGTTGATAAGTGCCTTTCTACTTTCAAAATCTGGAAGTGGAATATAAATACGCTTCTCCAGCCTCCGCCTGTGCAATTTAAGAGCCAATGACACACATTAATGCCAACAAAAGTAGCATATTCCCTCTATTCCAAATTATAGTTAAACTTTGCTTTCTCCTAAGTCACTTCTTTAACTTTGACCAAAGTTTTAGAAAAATAAATCTATTAACACCTACAAGTTCGAATAAATGCACTATTAAGAAATATTTCATGGAGAATTTTATGAAAAAAAATTGCTATTGTAGGTGTTGATACATTTTTCCATAAATTTGGTCAAAGTTCAAACAAATGACTTAGGATAAAGCTAAAGTGAACTATAATTTGATCGGAGTGGTAGATGCATATGGAGAAGAGAAGTATCAATGGTTAACCAGGTGAAAAATAATGATGAAAAATAAAAAATAGTGTTTCACTTTCACGTGGTAGATTTAGAGTACATGCTAACTAGCAGGTAAAATGCTGCTTGTCTAGGTATAAGCAAAATTCTGTTGAACCAGTAAAAAAAGTGTCATGGATACAGCATATGCAACAATCAATTGGGTTGAGGTTCTAAAGAAAAAATTTACCAAGATAGAAGATACGCATTAGGTAAGTATAACATATTTGTACTTATATGACATGGCACATGGCAGCATTGGGAGGAGCCTCCGATCAAACACGGCCCACACTCCAGCACTATTTTTTTTCAGCCTCACCTGTGAACACCTCTGTCATAGAAGTGTCCGTACTTAACTGCTTACATACTGTGTTAGCTACATGTCTTATACAAGGTGCAGATTTGTCTCTGGTAAATTACATCTTCCACATACTGCAGTTCTGAACTACGATAGTTTCTAATCTTACCAAATAAACAGTGGCCAGTGGTGTGACAAATGCAGCATGAATGAGACAAAGATTCTGTCAAAAGTTTTGAGATATCAAATAAACTGCCTCTGACTTCGACAGTGTCTAACACTACTAGCAACACCACTCAAGCAATCAAGCTCTACTGCTAAAAGCATAACTGGTTTATGTGAACCATCCTATGCATCTTCCAGGTATCAAACCTTATTCATAAGTTGGCAGTGGCACCTAAAATGAAGTGAATATGGGGATAAGAGTTTGCCAACCTCAGCGCCTCATCAATATCCCATGGAAAATTCGTAGCAGCCAGAACCATAACAATTTTGGCTGACCATCTTCAGTGGTGGAGCTATTGTTTACACCATCAATTTGCACTAGAAGTTCAGACTTCACCCTAGTCAAAGTTTGTGTAGGACAATCTACTTGCCTAGTGGTGAGTGTTCAAATTTTTACACAAATATAATTTATTTTGTTACGACTTATTTTATCAATAAAAAATACTTGAATATCGATTAATTTATTTTTTATAATTTATATAAATATTTTAAATAAAGCAGAATGGTGGCTTGTGAACAAAAACGACGGAGAACTCCATGGGGACAGAAGGGACTACGGGCTGCTTTCTAAATTCAGATGTCCATTCTATTGGTCTCCTTTCATGCATTTGTCATGGAGACAGAGACGCATGCATGTTTGTTCTCTGAACACGCAGAGAATATATCCCTGCATGTATACATGCGCACCACGGCGACACGCGCTGCAGCATCGGTGTGTGTGTGCGAGCATGCATGCATATGAACATCCTTCTCTTGCTTGATTATTGCTGCAAAGTGATAGTATGGCCTTGCCTGTTGAGCCTCCACTAGCTCATGCCTACGCTTTGCTTCTGCAGCGTTTGTCGTCATGCCTACGCTTTTCATGTACTGTCTCCGTCTCTGCGAGAGTTTTCACCCTTAATTCGTGTCATCTTATTCGAAACTCTCATTCTTATTCAAAGTTTTTGCACAAATATAATTTATTTTTGTTACGATTTATTTTATCAATGAAGATACTTGAATATTGATTAATTTATTTTTATGATTTGCATAAATATTTTGAATAAGACGGATGGGTCAAACATGAAGTTTAAAAGTAAAAAGCGAGCTCACTCCATGGGATTGCCTCTGAGTACTTCGTATCTCCTTTTTCTACTCCGTATCTCCTTTCACCACTTTTGCTTATTTTTGTCCGAAAAGAAGAAAAACAAAGCAGATTAACCATATACTACTGATCATACATGTTTGAATTTATTATGCTAAATGGGCTTGACCCAATAACAATAGATTGTGATTGTGTTTGCGGGTCGGTTACCAGGACTATATAAGCGCACCATCGACCACGCTAAAATGCATCCAATCAAAATCTAGGTTTTGCCTCTTCTCGCTGCTATTTGTCGCCGACAATCTCTAGCCCGATGTTGATTCGCGTGCACCGGCCGGCGAAGTGGCTTGCGGTCTCGAACTGCCGTCTTTGAGATCTGCCACGGGACAAGGTGAATAAGGTTTTGGGAAAGCTCTTAGGGGGCCTTTGCTTCCTCCCCAAGCTTCACCACGACCGCCTTCCGGTGGGACACGCGATTGGACCGTCTTGGCGTCGTCTTCATCGTCAACATCTTCAGTCTTCCGCCGATCGACCCCAGCGGTGACCGACCCCCTCGGCTTCCCCGCCGGGAACCTCTTCATCTTGCTGTCATCTACAAACAACGGTATTATTTTTGTGATCAAATCTTATTGTTCATCATGTCCAATCTGTTCAATCTATGGTGTGCTAGTTGTGTCTTTTCAGCCGTTCTTATGATCATGCTTTGGTATATGTTGTTCTATCATGCTATGATACGTGATATGATATTGTGCTATGCTAGTATGCTTCCGCGTGTTTAATCTAAATTGCTTTAGTTCATCATGATTTATAATATAGTTTTTAATCTAGAAATTGTCACAAATCTTTCAACAATACATGTGGACGGAGGGAGAATTGTTTGACTTTCTCGATAAGCAGAATTACATTCTTTTCGTTGACGGAGGCGTGTATATATATGCAACCCTGCTAATGCCGGTAATAGTAACAAACCAACAAGTGTATGTGTACGTTCTCTCCAATGATAACGGCATGATACGAAGCACCAGCAAATAAACAATGGCGCCCGGCAGCCTTTCTCTTTTTCTGTCATGGGGTGAATCCATCTATTCTACAACACGCACACCAATACTTGTGCACCTTTGGGGAAGCAAGAAGACGAGCCAGCTAGGCAAGGTCGTTGCAAAAATACAGGAGTAAGAACCGCACCTCTGACCAGCTGCTAACACAATAAAAGTACTTACCCTTACCCTGCAGGTAGCCTGCAAATTAAAGCAGAGAGCAAAAGGCGTGAGGCTAAAGCGAGAAGCTTCTCCACATATATCCATGGCCAAATTGAGTGCGCTAGGGACTACTGAGGGTGGCGTGCACATGCACACGGAACTGAAACCAGCTTTCGATTCTACTATATATACTAGCTACATGCTCTCAAACGGTCCTGCTTTAAACTTAAACAAAGCCCTAGTGCTGGCGATTGTCCGCATTTGCTAACTGATAAAAAGTCTGCTGTAGCGCTGTGCCGAGGCATGGGTACGCTTTCCAGCTAGGCTGAAGCTAGTTTCGGGTTGAACGACCCACTAGCGACCGATGATTCTCTTTTCATAAAACGATGACATGTAACTATTGTTGCTGTAAAAAGAGAACCAGCAAGAAATTATCAAATCATCAGGGGGCTAAACTATTGTTGCTGTAAAAGAGAACCAGCAAAATTACCAAATCATCAGGGGGCTGATCAATTAACACGCGTGGAGGCAGCCAACCAATGCAGTCACTTGCAGCCAACTCTTCAGGGTCTCTGTCCTCTTAATTCTCATGTCGTTTTCCCCTCCATGCGTGTACTTACGTGGTCAATTCTGCTTTCACATGCCGATGTACTGTAGTAAAACTTGCATAAGCTGAAAAAAAGGACGCTTTTGCACTAGCTGTAGTAGAGAGAATGGGCATTTGGTATTTTCCTTTTCGCTGACCCAAGGTGTAGTCTCGGAGCTCGTGTCGATGCGTCCGTCTTGCATTTCCCCACAAACATGCCTCCCATCACCCCTCCGTGAAAGCATACTCTACTCCCCACAAACATGCTCTGTGGGCCTGCACCCACTTGCTGCAACATTCCAAAACCTAATCTTGTTCCATTTTGTCCCTCGCTTCCCATAGCTAGACGACTGAAGAAACGCCAGCGACCGGCCGGTTGCCAACGGGGAAAACAGGAGTATACTGTATATGCAGAGCAATTACTTATATAACTACAGTCTACATGCATGAACGTACTGCTACTGTATTCAGAATCAGCGTAGAGGGGAAAATGCATCTTGGATTCTCTGTGTGCATGGACCAAGACAAAGACTAAATGCACGTCTCTACCTATAGCCAATTGCTCCAATTGCTCCTCTCCTGCCCCTTGCTGGGAAAAGGTGTACCCTGCCTTTGTAGTAGCACATCTCTCTCTGGTATATAAAAACACCAACCCTTTTCTCTATTGTCTTCTTCTACTCTCCTCATCCTCACACTAAACTAGCTACCCAAGCAAGAAAAATGCCTCTTCTTCTTGCTCTCCTCCCTGTCCAAATGGAGCTGAGCGCCGCCGTCGCCTGTTCTACCGCTGCTGCTCCAGTTGCAACCTGGCCACCAGCAGAATTTGGGGATCAAGAGCAGCCGGCCGGAGCGAAGAAAAGGCCTCACAGATAGGAGCCGGCCGCCGGTGAGCAGGTCGCATTGAGCTCTCGCACCAATACTACGCTGCTGCATGCTGGCTGTGCTGCGAGCTGGGCGCGCATGGAGCTGAGGCAGAGGTGTGAGGTGTGAGCGCGTGGGGAGGTGAGGCGTCATGGTCCGAGATATATACATGTCTCTTGCTGTGTATCTTAGATTCTTCTTCTTAGTTTTACTATTAGTAAGTACTACGATCCAGGAACATTGTCCATCTTTTATGTATTTCCTACCTCTCTTGTTTTTGTTTCAAATTTCCTGGCCTTTTCTCTAGTATTAAGAAGCTGTAAGTGACGCATTCTTGGCGTTTGGAGCTCGTTCTGTGATGTTAGGCATCGATCCAACAGATCTTCTTGAGCAACATTGTTAGTCGTCGTCGTATATATGTAAGCAGTTGAGGAAGTCTAAAGTCTTAAGCCTAGAATGCATCAGTTACACTCTTCGTCCTATGTACTCTCTTTTCAAGAATGCATGTAATCTCTCTGCTTTCACCCTTGCTTCATTCTTGTATTCTACTACATTTCTCTACTACTTCTACTCGATCTTGTCCACTATATATTGTTGTTTAGCTGGAACTCAAAAGTGCATCTGTGTTTTCTTCCTCTTATAACTTAGTGCTTTTGGGGTGTTCAATTATTACTACCTCTGACACAAAAAAGTTTTTAGGCCATGTTTGGACGATTCACCTCAATCCACATGTGTTGGGGTGGAATTTGGTTTAAGTTTCTCCAATCCACCTAATACACGTGGATTGATACTTATACGATAACATCAAACAAGGCCTTAGGATATTTAGGATAGATTAGTGCTGCTCAATTGAAAAATTACTTGTGTACCCCTGTTATATTCATTATTGAAGAAGGTGATCTATGTTAATTAAGAAATATGCAAGCCGCTAATTAAAAGGAATGAATGGAGACATGCAGATTGCAGACCACATATTCTCAAGTTTTTTTTTTTTTTTTTTGGGGGACAAATTTTGAATCTTAAAACATCAAGTTTTGGGACTGAGGAATATGCATGTATATCTGTTTTGTGATCGATCCTCCTCCTTCATAGCAGGTAGCAGTGTATATCTTGGACTCTTGGCAGTGAACATTATGTCGTCTCGTACCCCCGATTGTTGCTTATATACGTTCAGTATTCTCCAAATTTGCCAATACAATTTTAGCCCCCTCATTTGTTCCAACCTTGTCCTCTCTTTTTTTTTTCACTGTAAAGGGAAGGTGGAGATTACACAACAATAAACATGTACAGTACTACTAGTACTACACACATGAAAATCTTAAACACACATGCATGGAAATAGTAGAAAAGAGGTTTTTATATTTGTTACATAATGTACTTACATGACACCTAGCACCTGCAGTTCATTGGTTGATGGTTTTCAAATTCTCCATCCCACGTAGTAGTACGGCTTCACTCAATGTAATGCAGTACTGTGCTGTATATCCTATATATACATCCCAGATCGATGCATCCTCATATGTATGTAGACGGATGTGTTTAATGCACCACCTTCGATCAATAATTGGCCGGCATTAGAGACATAAGCACGGCAGAAGGAATATATAACGAATACTAAAGCACCCCTGCTGGTCCACTGCCGGCCGGCCGGTACACACACTGAAGAAAACAAGATAAAGCTGAGACGGGGGATCCGGCCGGCCGACCGGCCTTATTTGCACAAATCAAACACATGCATCCATTTCCAATTAATTTTCCGTGCATGCCAGTGCCAGGCAGCTCCCTCCTTGCTGCTTTCTAGATGGTCAGGGGCATTCAATTTCAAGGCATGTGTACCACTGTTTGACATCACATGCAGTCGTGGCTGGTGATCGATGTGCTCCGATAGCCAGCCCCATTGGAATTAAACGACGCTGCGGCTCGTGGTGCACTTGCGCATGCAGTGCACAGTGTTTCCCTGGCCGGCTGGCCTGGATGCCGATCGTGGCCCTGGATCTATACCTGCAGAAGAATGGGCACAATGGACAGGAGGCATCGCCCGCATCGGGGAGGTGGTGACTGGGGGCCGGCCGGGGCGTCTCCGTGGCAGGGAATATTCAGCGTCTGTGCAGGGTCGAATGCATGCAACGCCACTGTGGCTCATTTATGGTTATGGGTACCTTTGCGCATGGCATTGGCGGCGCTCTCTGACCTACTACCCTGTGCTGCTGGGGCCTGGGGCCTGGGGCCATCGGCCATGGATATGGAAACGAGCTGCAGGAGGAGGTACAGGAAGGGAGCATTGCAATGGCTATACGCATCTGACTGCATAGTCTGCATGCATGTCACTATATGCATGCATTCTCACCAGCTACCTCTCTCTCATCTCCCGTCCTTGTCTTTGTTCTTGCAAACTTGTGTGTGAGAGGACGCCCAGCATGTGACTTGACTCAAGAAGGATTAATTGGTACTACTGCAATTCTGCAAAAAGGCCACAGGAGCACAGCAGCAGCAGAAGAAGCCGTGATTGTTAGCTTCGATCTGCAACATATTTTTTGCTTAAGTGTGCCAACTGCCAAGCATGTGAACGAAGTACATCCAATATACTCATATGTATATCCGTGCCGTGTACACATGTAGTACAAGTTTAAAACTTTGCTTCAAGCGCCTAATGATATATATACTTCCACGTAATCAGCATATGGCAATTATTCCCCAGAGTCCTTTTTTGTTGGTTTGCAACCGTTGATGATGCATGGAATGGACCATTTTTTACAATAAATTCCATCATTGCACAGTGAGGTGTGATATGCTAAGACGACGCCGACACTCCAGCTATATATATACTGTGTAATCAGATGTGAGCCGTGACCACATAACAGTAACTGGTTGTTCACTGATATGATGGCTGCTCTCTTACGCAGTGTAAATGGAACTCATAGATGCTTCCATGCATATATGACATACCCTATCGAACAAAACTCAAGCCAACTGGTGCCTTTTAAATTTCATTCATATTTACTTCCAATTTTCAGTGACTTAATTTTGCAGTACATTGCTATAATTAGCATTAGCTAGTCAGCTATATGTTCACATTGAGAACTAAAATAGAAATTATGGGCCGGGGTGGCCCTATGAGTCAAGTGGTAGTAAACTATGAGATCTGCTATATTTCAGGTGCCTGCATTATGGTTACTTTTCAGGCAACAAGTTAGCAGCCCTTAGATTCATATCCAAGGATGACAACCTGTCTCAAAGACACAATAGATGGCCAACCTCATTGCCTGAACGCAAGTGTAATTTCAGGCGCCTAGTGAATAGGAAGTAAACCATTCTCTCTGTACTTTTTTTTTATACGTCATATTTGTTTTATCCTAATAATAAGTAAAAATATCTATATAGTTTCGAACAGAATTACGCGCGGCAGCTAGCGCGCGTACGTATGTCGAGGCGCGTCGCAGCATCCGCGCAGATGTATACGCGCACTTCACGCCCTCCCCTCAAAAACGAGCGCTTGTTGGGCGGATCTGCGATCGATGCGTGCGCAACACGACGCCGTGGGCACAGCACGATCATCAATGTTGGGCCAGGGCCAGCCCGGCCAGCTGCTGCCCTGCACGCTAGTTGTTGTTGTAGTATACAGTGTCTCTCGAAAAGAACGTAATTCTATATTTGAATTTTTGAAATGAAAAAAAACTTTCTTAAGTTTTCTCAAATTTATAGAAAAAAAACGTAGTATTGATATTTAGGCAAACTCCTAGATACAGTACAGCGTGGGTTCTGTCACTGCGTACAAATAGGAAGGTTTTTTTTTTTTTTTTTTTGAAGGAGAATAGTTACCAGCTGAGGAGCATGGTATGCATAGAGGCAAAGGCCTTCCATACATGAGTTGACATTAATCCGCTCACTGACACTGATAGTAGTACAATCGGTGCCGCGCGCTCTGCTCGTGATGCGGCCCTATCCGGGGAGACAGAACGCAAAGTAGCTATGCAAGGAAACTGGCTATAGGGTACGTAGCTTCAATATAGTACTAGGCCTGTTAACACTCAAAATAAATCCAACAGACCGTAGCAGCATATACTAGCAGGATGGGTAGATGGGATCAGATTTAATGAGGCACACTCGATTCAGAACTTAGAAAGATAGCGTGTGCAGCCAGAAGCGCCCAGGCCCGAAGCACGGAAGCAGCAACGATATCACGCAACGCAGGGATAGACGCAATACTAGTAGATGCCAACAAATAGCATAGGCGAGCAGGCCACTGTGTCACCTGCCTACTAGCTGAAACGATGAACTACTGACGCGAAGCAGCAAGCTGCGAGGCATGCAGCTAGACATATGTACCCAGGCCAGCAAGCAGGCAGCAGGAAGCCGGAAGCCTTTGATGAGTTGACTGCGCACAATACCTTGCCTAATTTGACGCTCATGAGGTACCCAGCAAGCAGCAGAGTGGTTAATTAGGCGATATGCTGGTAGCAGGGAGGATCCAAAATAGAGTGGTTAGCACGACGCGGGGACAGTTGGGGGCTCCGGCGGCAAGGAAGTGGCTTTAATTTGTGAGGCTGATCTACGGTGGCGCGCGGTTAGAATTTGATTTGTTATCTTATCCATGGATTCATTCAGGTACATTCAGTCAAAGAAAACACTGAATCGTCCGCTCAGCTGCTTCCCCTCCCTTGTGTGTTCAGGTTTCCCCGCTGGGCACGCAAGCACGACTGCGATCATCACCAGCTGCCCAGCGGCATAGCGCGCGTTCCAGCGCCCGCGCCGGCCTTGGCGAAGCGTCAGTGCACATTGACCAAAGCGCCAGCCTTGGCAAGCGTACGTCAGTGCACATTGACCAAAAGCGCGCCGCGCGCGTCGTCGTCGTGGTCGTGCCTCGTCGTCGTGCCTTGCTGCACGTTCACTGGCTTTATGGTGCAGATGTGCGGCAGGAGTCTCTCTCTCCGCACTCCATCCGCTGTGGATCGGCAGGCCGCAGCCCCCACCACTCAGCCGTCCACAAATCAAAAATCTGCAGTCCCCGTCCGCGCGTGCGCACGGAGTTGCCGGACTACCGCGACAGTGCCGCGACAGTTGAAGGTCCACCTGCATGACCGCATGGCATGGGCATCAAGCGTGGTGTGGTGGAGCGATGCGGGCGGCCCAAGAGGGCCGTTGCTCCTCACCCTCGTAACTGTGCGTGGAACTCTGCTGTCCGTCTCCACAGGTTCCATCAGTTACCTCTCTGCTTCATTCGCTCAAGTCCTATATCATCTGAAACAGTACTACTGCACGACTCCACAGTCAATCGAGTGTACGTACGTGGGACTCGTTTTAAATGTGAAGCAGGGCACCTTGCATGCATGGCGCGCTCGGGTGCTGGTGCCTCTGGTATACGGCGGCTAGCCCTAGCATGGAATAGCATCATGTAGGAGGGCTTATGCATGCAGCCTGTGGCAGGCCGCCAGCAGCCCAGCACCCTGAGGAAGCCGTGCAGTGGCTACCTACATGGCTACATGCTGCTGCATTCCTACTTTTTTTTTTTTTTTTTTTTGAGAATGGCGCGCACAACGTAGACGCCACAACACGCACGCCTGCTCACCCCTATGAACACACGTGCGTCACCCTGCCCCCTACGAGCACCTCCGGAAGGGGAGCCCCGGCACCGGATCTGGAGATTACCGAAGTCACCATTGGCGCCTCGTGGTCGACGGGAACGTCGCTACCACCACTTAATGCATAACGCCGAAATCACGGGAAAATCCCAGAAAAGGTCGCGACACCGGATTTGAGCGCGGTGGGTAGCGTCCCACGTGGGCCGTCACTACCATTTGACTTCCTGGCCCAATTCAGCTGGCCGCATTCCTACTTTGACTTGCGGTTTGCAGGAACGATGGTCCAGCGCACTGCAGCAGTCCATTGAGGTTGCCACAAAACACGAAAAAGGTATCAAAACCGATCTGTGAATCTATCGGAACACATACTCGCATCACCAAACAACAACATGTCGCATAATCATCCGATAATTAAACTGTGACTCAGACCATAATAAAAAAAGTCGTTGTAGTATAGTGGTGAGTATTCCCGCCTGTCACGCGGGTGACCCCGGGTTCGATCCCCGGCAACGGCGATTTTCTCTTTTTTTTTATTTTATTAACCGCTTTTTTCATTTTTACTGATTTTTGTTAACGATGATGCAAAGCATGAAACCTCCACGGACGATTATACTTTTTTGTGTTTTTATGGTTGTGTGACTTTGTGTCTTGATCTGATCAACCAAACTGCTCTCTTTTTAATTACGTTTTTTTTAGGCTTGCAAACATGAAAAGTGCACGGACAATATTTTTTTTTTTTCTATGACCAGAGGTTTGTGCTCTTGTGTCTGGTCAACCAGCTTTACACCACTATCGTCATTCTTTTCCGCTCGGGAGATTTTTCTAACAAAGTCTGTACCAGGAGTCTCTTCCAGCAGCCAGGCAAAGAATTTGACTCTCGGTGGAGCCTTGTTGTTCTGGACAAACTTGTTGCTTGCAAAGGTCCTTACGGCGACCCCTGTTTGGCTGTTTCATCAGAAGACGCAGACCTGAGACCGGCAGCCACCGCTCGAGACGACAGAGGACCGGCGCTCGTGCTGCCTTGGCTGCTTCGAGGCCCCCTCCAGCCAGCGACCGATGAGCAAATGTCCTGTTGGATAGCAGAAGTGCTTTTATGTAGGAGACCATGACGGGTGCATGGCAACACATTTGGAACTGACGAATGCAAAACACAGTACTGTAAAAAAAACACAGAGAAATAGAGAGAGGGAGGAGACTTCAAGGTACTTTTTTTTTTTTTCTACGAAATTCCTTCGATTCAAACATGGACTAAACAGAAAGCATCTGGAAACATAGGCGGGGCGGGCTGCAGTTACGCTCACTCAACATCTGACAGTGGTTGCACAGCTAATTTATGAGACACATTTCACAGCCAGAAAGTACGTATCAAGAACTGGAATAATCGTGAACTTTAATTCCTAGCATCACTGAAAATGGAAAAAAGATAGTTCGTGGCCTCCAGTCTATGCAGCAAGACCACCAGCGGATGACAACAATACAACATTCGTTGCTACGAAATAAGGTGCCAACCACACAACAATGTTGAAGGAGATCTATGGAGACGACCAAGGTCTCAGGCGGACCCAAACTCAGCCATCCATTTCTCATGCTTTTCTATGTCTGCAGGCGAAACACTCTTCTGGACCTTCACCAGAGCCTCCACGAAGTCGCACATGGCCACTGGGTCCTTGGCTATCTCGTCCTTTGACATGTTTGCTGATCTCGTCCTGGTCTTGCCAGCTATCTTGCGCCTCATACCATTCATCGAAGCATCACGGCAAACATTTGTAAAAGATCATCTCCACTATAGCCTTCGGTCCTCCGAGCAACCTCATCGATGTTAACATCCGTAGCTATCTGTTGATATAAATGGAGGCACAGCCATGAGTAAGCAACTGATGATTTGATACAGTAACTGATAATCCACATGTACGGAAATAGAGTAGTGAACAAATCGGTTCAACAAAAAAACACCAGTGCAGTACTTAGATAAGTACTATCCATTTTCAAGGGCATTTACATATCATTAGGAAAATGAGAGAATCAAAAAAAGGAAAGTTTTTTTTCTCAAACACGGAGCTGTGTATCATTAAATTAAGAAAAATGCAGGCCAACATATATACTGGTTATGATGCAGGCACGTACATGTGATTTCAGAAAATTAAGTACCAAAAATTTTGACAAGTGCATCATGGATTCATGGCGTGTCTGATAGAATCAATTTGTTCACAAAGACTCAAATGAAACAAAGGAAAAGGGATAAAAGGATATCACAAGATGATCTAGAAAGATATTTACCTGAACTGTTCTAAGATTAATGTTGATAAGTGCCTTTCTACTTTCAAAATCTGGAAGTGGAATATAAATACGCTTCTCCAGCCTCCGCCTGTGCAATTTAAGAGCCAATGACACACACACATTAATGCCAACAAAAGTAGCATATTCCCTCTATTCCAAATTATAGTTAAACTTTTTGCTTTCTCTAAGTCACTTCTTTAACTTTGACCAAAGTTTTAGAAAAATAAATCTATTAACACCTACAAGTTCGAATAAATGCACTATTAAGAAATATTTCATGGAGAATTTTATGAAAATAAAATTGCTATTGTAGGTGTTGATACATTTTTCCATAAATTTGGTCAAAGTTCAAACAAATGACTTAGGATAAAGCTAAAGTGAACTATAATTTGATGAAGTGGTAGATGCATATGGAGAAGAGAAGTATCAATGGTTAACCAGGTGAAAAATAATGATGAAAAATAAAAAAAATAGTGTTTCACTTTCACGTGGTAGATTTAGAGTACATGCTAACTAGCAGGTAAAATGCTGCTTGTCTAGGTATAAGCAAAATTCTGTTGAACCAGTAAAAAAAGTGTCATGGATACAGCATATGCAACAATCAATTGGGTTGAGGTTCTAAGAAAAAATTTACCAAGATAGAAGATACGCATTAGGTAAGTATAACATATTTGTACTTATATGACATGGCACATGGCAGCATTGGGAGGAGCCTCCGATCAAACCGCGGCCCACACTCCAGCACACCATTTTTTCAGCCTCACCTGTGAACACCTCTAATCGTCATAGAAGTGTCCGTACTTAACTGCTTACATACTGTGTTAGCTACATGTCTTATACAAGGTGCAGATTTGTCTCTGGTAAATTACATCTTCCACATACTGCAGTTCTGAACTACGATAGTTTCTAATCTTACCAAATAAACAGTGGCCAGTGGTGTGACAAATGCAGCATGAATGAGACAAAAGATTCTGTCAAAAGTTTTGAGATATCAAATAAACTGCCTCTGACTTCGATACAGTGTCTAACACTACTAGCAACACCACTCAAGCAATCAAGCTCTACTGCTAAAAGCATAACTGGTTTATGTGAACCATCCTATGCATCTTCCAGGTATCAAACCTTATTCATAAGTTGGCAGTGGCACCTAAAATGAAGTGAATATGGGGATAAGAGTTTGCCAACCTCAGCGCCTCATCAATATCCCATGGAAAATTCGTAGCAGCCAGAACCATAACAATTTTTGGCTGACCATCTTCAGTGGTGGTTTTATTGTTTACACCATCAATTTGCACTAGAAGTTCAGACTTCACCCTTCTTGGCGACTCATGCTCACCAGATGCTCTGATATTTACAAAGAAAAGTGGATACATACATTAACTGGCAATATAGATATAGGTACAATTTTTTTGTTGTCCAGGAGAATGAATTCATGCTTATGGCGCAAAATATTAAGGAATTTTTCATTTACTTAAAAGAAATGAACAACAATTAGCAAAATTAACTTCACATACCCGCGGCGTGCATAAGGAGTCAATTTCATCAATGAAAATTGTACTTGGAGCATAGGCCTCGAAGATCAAATAAAACAACGGACCATGCGCTCACTCTCGCCCGCGCCATTTAGAGGCCAATGTTGCAGAGGAAACATTAAAGAATGTTGTTCCACATTCTGTAGCCACTGCCTTTGCCAAAAGGGTCTTTCCTGTACCTGGTGGACCAAACATAAGAACTCCTTTCCAAGGTCTACGAATACCCTGATAAGGGAAGAGTGGACAGAGTCATAGAATTAGCCAATATGTATAGGGTTTATACTGGATCAAAAAGGCTACAAGAGAGAAAATATTGGCTGGGTTCATGATCATTCAAGAACAACATGATCAAATTGGTAGCACAATTAAGAAAACAAATACAAGTATCCAGAAACCATCCACCAAATAAAGGTAGCACCATCTTCATGCCATATCATGTTCACAGCCATAAACATAAAAAAGAGTAAATTTCAAAATGACAATAGGGTGCGAAGCAATATTTTCTAGAGTGGTATAAAAAACTACTAGTAATAGTGATTGAAACAATAGTTGTAACGTAAATCATTTCCATCACTATGCGCCTGTAAAATTTGTTAGCGCCAAGAATAAATAAACATCTTTCAGATACTTTACAGTGCTAAGTTTTAACCACTAAGGGCTGCATAGCAGAATATAGACTGTTACCTGAAAATATTCAGGCATCCAGAGAGGAAGCACAACTGCTTCCTCAAAAGTCGTTGGCCTCACTAAGTCCGGCAACATCATCCCATCTTTACTCCTGGGTAGAATCCAGAACATCCCTTTCAAGCATTGCAGCTAAGTCCATATCTGGCCCTTCATACTGACCCTTCTTGGACTTACCTTCCTCAGCATCACTACTCTGGAAAAGGAAGTTTTTTTTCAAAAACTTTATCATTAGAAGTAAGTCAGCAGCTGCCATCCACCCCCAAAAAAAGTAACTGGCAATTGCCTATCTGTAGCAGAAGGATGATAACAGGGGTATATGATTGTACACATGCATATTCCAGTATCCTGATTCAGAACCTAAGGATAGGCACTACCAATTCATCATAGTTTTTACATTATGTCCTTTTTGCCATCTAAACATTAATTCTCGTCTAGTATGCTATCATACTATGGCTACAAGATATGCAGACAATCAAGCACAGAGAAGATAAATGGTAAATCGCAGTATATCATCATAGATAAGAGATTTCATTTGATTGAATTGTTATTTTGTCTTCAAGATTTGATAGTTAAGTACTGTGACCCAGGTTGCCACCACAGCGCCTAGGCATCTGGGTCCCAACCAAGACAACCTGTTAATCACGACTACACACTAGGCAGCCTCCTGGATAGATGATGATGACGATGATGTTGAATATTCATCTCAAAAATATATAAATATGTTAGCCACCTTCTAGAACACACAGGGTTTTAAGTGGCAATAGACGATTGATTGAGCAATACCCCCAAAGAAATATGTTTACTCCAATTCTGTGTACACACTGAGTAGGGGCTAGTTTAAAAAGGTAGACACATGCTGCAATGTATATATGCATGGGAACTAATTATAAAAAGAAGTACATCAATTAAGAGTCAGATTGTTTGCTGATGCCAAGATGCACAACGAAAATTAGAATGAATACACATCATATTTTCTGAAACAAAATATTTAGGTATGTAAACACTTATTTGATAGAAATTACCGCTGAATCAGCCTTGCTTGAACTTGGTTTTTCCTTTCCTTACAGAACTGTTAGAAGCAGTTGATTTAACCGCAGAGCCTCCTCTACTCCCATTAGGTTTTGCACCCCCTTAGGTGTTACAGTCCTTGATGAACCACGTGCCCAGGCTCCATCTTGGGAGGATTTTCTTGAACTAGGTTGTCCTCTTGCTGGTCTTGGTTTGGGTGTATCCTTGGTGGAGCCACACACATCAGGATCATCAAAGGGTGCTGGTGAAGATGTTGGATACTGGTCCAGCGGTTTGGAAAACAAATGATTTATTGGGCCCGAATAGGAGGTGATGATGGCGCCCTAGTCCCAGGGGCTTCTTTAAGGGACTTTAATTGAGCATCAACTGTTTCACAATTTCCACTTCTTCAGAGATTGCTTTCTTGCAGTTCATCCATTTCGTCTGAACCAGGCATCATCCAATGTAGTTAGATGCCTGTATGGTTAAGATTAAACTTAATAACATGGAACACAAGGAAAAGACGTGATCTAGGCTTTTAAGTGTCATTCCTAGTTATTTTATCAATAAATGAGAAAGAATGTGAATTCCCCCTTTGGGACAGTGCTTCAAAGCTATTATCTGTCTAACAGTAAGTTTGATCGTGATTCCACTGTTCTATTTTAAACACACCACACACTATTTTGAAATTTGCAATAAAGCATATAGCTGCTTCACACATTTTTTTACTTCTTTACCCATTATTTTCTGAGAGTTCATCCATTTTGTAAGAATCAGTATGCCTGCACAGTTTATCCATCATATACTAACATGAAGTACAAGGAAAACACATTTTTAAGCTTTTAAATACCCCCACCCCCACCAACTTACAGTATTCAACTATTACCATCATTTATCGTACATAGGTAGTTGGTACTAAAAAATAATGTGAATCATTTGTCCTAATATATGGATGCAAACCAATTATATTTGTCTCTTTTCTCTTTCAAAAAAAAAAAAAAGCAAACTAAAATTACGGATAGACCTAACAACATAACCAGCATTTCAGCAGAAAGCGGCGCCACATAGCAAAACTACGACTGCCAATCAACTGAAAGCAGCAGCCGAAATGAAAACCGTGCGGCCACACCCGCAGATCCGCGCAGGCTGGACGTCGCGATTCACACCGACCGATCGCCAATTCGCCGTAGTGGCCTGATAGCGACCGAATCCACGGAGCATCTGGGACGCCGGGGTCAGGGGATTACAGGAAGCTCACTTGTTGATCTGGGCGATGGCGCCGTCGAAGAAGATGATGGAGGTGTCGTAGAGGCCCTCGAGCGCGTAGTCCCGCGCGAGCTTGAGGTGGTCCTGCAGCCCCGCGAGGGAGATTCGCCATTTCCGCCGACGGCGTGGAGATCCGGCGCTAGGGTTCCCGACGAATTTTGCGTGTGAGAGCCTGGGAGGAGATGAGCAGGAGCAGTTCGATTCGGTGAGGCAGAGCTGTTGTCCACGTGCAGTGTGGCTTCGCTTGGTTTCGAAATCAAAAATCGAAATTTTTGGGGACGAAATGCGTGGTGTGGCCGTGTGGGCTTTTGGTGGTAGTGGATGCTGGGCTCTGGCAAAACCTTTGCCAATGACGCTCGAGCTGCCGCTGTCAATATCTAAAGGTCCACTGTCATCGACAAAGGCCCAACATCCGTCTGTTACTCTGTTCCCTTCAGATTCGCATCATCGTATCTGTTGATTGATGATTGATGGTCAACCACGAGTCAGGGATAAACTATAGTAGTTCCAGTTGGCCATTTTTTTCTTTTCAAACAGAAAGTTATTGGGACGTTTGGACGTCCAATTCATTTGCTCCCCATGCTTTAAAGGCTTCGTTTTGGTCGGATTGGCTCCATTCGAGCGGATTGATTTGACTAGTTTTGAATCGAGTTCATGCTTAAAATAGTCGTTCGGTTAAGGAATGGTTACGAAGAAGATTTTGAATCCGCCAATTTTATAACCCAGATTTGTTTCACGTCTCTCGAGGTTCGAACGTAATTGAATGACAAAAGTGGATTCACCAAATCGGATCCGAAAGTATTTCGGACCGAATTCAATCCGACCAAAAAGCGAACAAGGTAAGGTATCTATAAACCACATCCTGTTTGTTGCCTACTAGTTTTTTTTTTTTTTTTTCACTTCACGCATTGTCTACAAACTATTTATGGCCTGCTTGGTTCACTTCTAAAATTTGCCTGGCCATGGATGCTGCTCCTCCCTCCCCCCTCCCTCTCCTCCCAGGCCACTACGACGTTATCTCAGTTTGCTGGAGCATGCTGCTGATCGACACATCAGCGTGATTTTCATTTTTCAACCCTACGTCTCTATATGCAATCTGTTCCTCTCCTTCGATTTGTTCCAAGCAAATATCAGTGATCCTTTATCCTTCGAATTTCTCAGTATCCAGCACTGCCACACGTATCAGGCTCAGCACTATGGTGCTATGGGCCTATGGCTAGCCACAAACACAATGCTACATGAGATTGTCACTGGCTAATAACCAGTAAATTGAAATTGTGCCTTCGTTTAAAAACAAAACAAACAATTAAGATTGAAACTGTTTCTTTGTCAGTTCATTATTAGGTGCTACTTGTTGATCTGCACACTGAATATAGTACATTATACATATTGAATCAATGTTACTTGATCTGCTTGATACTAGATGATTTACTTATTAATACTAGAAGATGCTATTATGGCATATACTATTATATACTAGCGAAATATCATATCAGATGGATTACACAGTAGTTTGGTCTGAATCTCTGAAATTATATTCTTCAGATGAAACAAACTCTTCCATGCTCAAAGCAAAAATCTGGAGTGGAAGCTGAACAAGCTTCAAGAGAACAACCTCGCAAAAAAAACAAATCGACTCTTCCAAAACGGCACGATGTACTTAGCTATGTAATTGTCCTTGGTTTGAAAAGAAGACTCAGGCTGGATGACACAATCGCAGCTAAGAAGATTAAGCAACTAGAGTGCTGCTCAGGTGATTGACGACTGATGACTGGCAAATTCTCTGATTACTTACTACGTAGTGATCTGTAATTATATCCATATATAAGCAAGTAGAATGCGGCCCAAGAGCGTGACAACAGACAAATTTGTCACGCTTGCTTGTGTTCCTGCAATGGGTGATCAATGATGGACTATGGAGCAGACGCAACAAACAGTTAAATTCTCCTGCAGCTTTGTGAATCCGAATGGAAAGCACCTACGGAATGAGGAGATGGTCACCTCCATCCATGTAAAAAGTTTGATCAACGGTTCGGTGATGACGAGCGACCTGTGCTGAAGCAAACTTGCATGCCATATATAGCAGTCTTGTAATTTTCAACAAAATGGACATGGCTTTTGCTTGAAAAACGTTCTAGATACAGCTGTTGTATTCAGCTTCTGAAATGAAATTTCCTTCCTTTCAATGTTCAGACCTAAATGGCTAAATCTCCTATGTTATGGTAGTACAATAAATTCCTTATTGTAATAACTACTCCCATATCGATACCATTAGCATCATTGATATTTTAAATCCTGGCATCATTGATAACTGTAAATCCTGGATTGGCGCTCAAAAAGAAGGCGCCGCAAAAAGCACGCCAGTCTTTCTAGTTGGGAACAAAACACACTACAATGTGTACGTAGCTGTACAGGGAACAAAAGTTACATGCTAATTAAATTAAGTCATGACAAGCTAATTAAATTATGTCATGTCTAAAGTTGCAAAAATAAAAAAAGTATGTATCAAATTGATCCTGCATGCATCAATTAGATCTATGAATAACATTTTTTTATACCTAAAACTTTCTTCAATTATCCTATTTTACCAAATTAAAATTAATTAATTAATAAATATTCTTTTCACACATTACCTCTTAGGAAGTAATAGATGATCGTAGTCATCTGATCTAATTAACTGAATGATTGATAGTTATTTGGATGTACCATAACAAAGCTCTATTTGTTCGGCTCCTCCAAGCTAGGAGATGAGCTCTACATCTTAGGAAGTAATACATGATCCTAGCCATCTGATCTCATTAAATGAATAACTGATAGTTAGTCTATTTGTTGAGCTCCTCCAAGCTAGGAGATGGGCTCCTGACTAGTAGCATCGTGTTGTGGAGATGTGAGGGGTGCATTTGTTGTGCATTGGTTCCTGGTAATAGAAAACTCTTGAACAGAACACATATCTACGGAATGTGAACACCACAACATGAGCTAGTGCACGAAAAGTTAGGTGATCAATGGGAAGCAACCGACCGATATATATCCATGAAAGAAGTGTAATTAGTTTATTAGAATGGAACTGAACAAATTGTATGAATTCACCAATGGTATCTATTACATCCATACAATTCTACTTTGCCATATCTGAAGGAGGTCATGTTACAATTGGGCTGGCAAGGATGTGGAAGTGACAACCTGCTGCCATATCTATCGAAATTGGGCTGGCAAGGATGTGGATGTGGATGTGTACAACCTGCTCTAGCCATGTGTCACAGCTGCTCACAACTGTTGCAATGGCAGAGAAGAATTACTTCGCCTCAAGTGGAAAGAGAGTGAATTGTACTCGAAGGTCAATTTGAGTGATACTCCTGAGCTGAGCTGGCTCAGTTTTCGTATGAATTGTATGCCTCACATATTTGCTATTCAAGTAATAATAAATTATTGTGAGATTCACACCCTCTTCTCCTTTAAGTTCAAAAACAAAATTATGCGGTGAACTTTAATCCCGAATGTAGTGTGCCATTATAGTCACAAAAGGTGCCATATTCAGTGAAGTTTCATGCTACAAGATGGGAGACTCGAACACTAATTTAGAGGAATTACTGACACCAAAAACACATTGTACACAATCAGATTGAAAACTCCATAAAAAAATATAAAAAGTTAATCAACCAAAACTATTATACAAAATCATATTCAAACTCCACAAGCATCACGGTGCGAAGTTCAATAACTACAAAAACTCCACAAGCACCCTCGACAAGAGTTCAATATACGATTTTTTAGTAGAAAGCACGAGAGAGTGTTTTTTTTTTTTTTTTTTGTTGCGACTTCTTATCTTTGACATTTAATATCTTTAAATACAAAGATTAATATCTTAAAATAGAAAGATTGAATTGTATCATTGGGTATTCAATCAATCGAGCTCTCCCCTCAGCTTCTTCCTTCAAACACTTCTCCTTCACCTTCTCTCCCCCTCAAATCCTCCTCCTCACCTCCCCATCCACATTATGCAACTACTTTTAACTAGATTTTTAAATATAAATCTAACCTAGTTAGGGTCAAACTTCACACAATTAAGTCGTCATAATAAACATCACCCTTATGTGAAAATGTAGAATTACATTCTATGTCTGCATCTAGTTCACTTGTGTGTGACCCTTTGTGAATTATAAATGTGTCCCCGATCCACACTTGCAATCTAAAATTAAGACTTTTTTAAATATCTAACAAAACAACAATAATATAAACTGAATTTAGAAGAATCAAAAATAAATAATTGCCACTTAAACGAAAAAAGTATTCTGTTATGGATGGTTAAATTATACTTTAATGGTTTTGTAGGTATTTTTACGCTAATACCGAGCCCCACAACCTACTAATTGATCTATGCTAATACCAAGGCCCCACAACCTACTACTTGATGGGTTTTGAAGGAAGAAGTGAGGTAGAGTAGAACTTTTTAGAGCTCATGAAACTTGAGTTCTAAAGTAAGACTTTTTGGGCCATAAATACAAAGGGGAGGTGTTTTGTTGTTCTTGCACTTAACCTTCAAACCCCTATGCACAATGACAAAATGGGGGAGATGCATAATGATGAAATGATAGAAACAAGGAGCTGAACGATCAGCCTCCTCTTCCTCCTTTTATGGGGAAGGTGGGAGGGACTGCTTCTTTTATTACCCACAATATGGTCGATATTTACAAAAAAATGTTACTTGTAGGCTACAAATGGACCTAAACATCATATGTTAACTCTCAAGCTATTTAATAGGGCCCAAAACAAGTGAGGTTACCAACATATAATACACCGCCAACAGGAGCCCCCACTATTGGTATATAAATGCAAATAAATAAATTAGCTTGGACGTTGGACGGACGTGCGTGATATCTGACAATGTGTGGTGGACCGCACACTAACCGGCAAACACACATTCCTCGAGGACCACCCCTCTGTTACCCCAATGCTTACCGTAGGCGTCCCTCCTCTCCCCACCGCTCCCGCCACATATAGCTAGGGACCACCAAGGCCGCTTCCGCTGTCGAGGCTTGTGTCCCTCCTCTCCTCGTCGCGCTAAGCATATCAAGATGGCGAAGCGCATCAAGCGATGCTACAAATTAACCATGCAAGCCACCTAGCAATTTAGTAATTCTAATGTCTCTAATCACACACGACATTGCTAAGTTGCTATGTTACTCCTAGGTGATCAAGCTTAGGTTCACTAATTTACCTCTAGAAGCACAACTAGCTAAGTAAACTAATCAAGCTATGCAAGGTAAACAAGTAAAGGTAATGCGATGAGAGCTAGAATACAATACCAACGGAGTCGAAGTAGGGATTGTGGCCAATCACCGATGTCAATGAAATCTCAAACGAGCAAAGCACACTTGACACGATGATTTTTCACCGAGGTTCACGCGGTTTGCCGGCACACTAGTCCCTCGTTGTGGCGATACACCCACTTGATAATCCACAAGCTTAATGGCCGGTGCCAAATCCCACGGAGGGAGCTCAATGAATCACTCACAAGAGCAATCCACTAGTGACTCCTTTCACGAATCTCCCGCAGGTAAGGATCAACCCCTCACAAAGTCCTCCTGTGGTCTCGAACAATCACCGATCGAGCTCAACACCACCACGAACCCAAGTCGCTAGGGAACCAAGCAAATTCCTAAGATAACAAGAATCCCACAGCTCCTCCAAGGATAAAGTGCCTCTAGATGCAATCAACAATGTAATGCACTTGGATTCTCACTCAATCTCACCAAAGATCAAAGTTAGGCAAGAGAGATGAGTGGAGGGGAGTTTTCTCAGCTCACAAGAGAGTTAGAATGATCAAATGTGCAAGAGAGGTCTCAAATGACCGGCCACACACATATATATAGCCCCATCACAAAAATAGAGTCGTTGGTGTTCAAAACATAGCTATTGCGCCCGACCGGACGCACCGGTCATGAGTCCGGTCAGATAAGACAATGGCCTGTCCCCACACGCTGACAGCCCGAACGTAGCGTCCGGTTGTAGAGTCTAGTCGCTGACCGGACGCACCGGTCGGCCAAAGTGCCAATTCCTGACCTCTTCTCGAATCGACCGACGCTCCCGGTCCGACCTCCACGTCGCCAAGAGTCCGTCCGGCCGGCTTCTACGAAGATCCGTCGCTCATTGTTGCCTTTGCTCTAAACTTGCTACCCAACAAGTATACCAACTTGAGCACGAGGGTTAGCAAGATTTCTCCGACAAAATGCATCCGGTGCAATAGAAAATAGGCATCACATTTTCTCAAAATAGGCATGAGCGGTACCCAAACCCAACTCGACCCCCGCAAAACCGCCACCGCTTTTACAAATGTGCCAACACCACCAAGTGTACATCTCCATGTGCATGTGTGTTAGCAATTTCACAACCAATTTCAAAGGCGAAGTTAGTGCACTAGATTCTAAATGCATATGCAAGTCAATATAAACCTAGAGGCACTTCATCATCGGATTAGTCGTGGCATTCCCTTGATAATCGGGCTATCTATCCAAAATGTGATCACACTCTCTATAGTGTCTTGATCACCAAAAGCAAACCCTATCAAGTTATACCTTTGCCTTGATCTCCGGGTCCTTTCCATTCCAACACGTGAGCTCGATGATCACCATGTCCATCATCAACATCCATGTCCATGATTATGTTGCTCCACGTCATCCATGTAATCCTATCTCTTAAGCACACTTAGAGCAAAATATTAGCATAACAAAGTGTCATCAATTATCAAAACCAAACATGAGATTTCAGCCCGAGGGAGCGGGGGTTTCCGCACTCCACTAACAATGTATTTTGGGTGGAGCGGAGAGAGTGATTCGAGGCATTCAAGAAGATGTCGAATTCCATGCAGAGGTCGAATTCATTTACAACAACTTTTGCGATCGGGCGATGAACGATGATGCGAGCTAGAATGCCTCATCCCAAAACCTATCGGTGCGTGATCCAATCACCCAAGTATTGTACCTACTCCTCTAGATCCATCTTGCTCATGTTCCCTAGCACTCCTGGCTCGAAGCGGCACAGTTCGGTAGAGCTATCAACAACCTAAGCTCCCGGCACGGCTTGGTAGAGCTATCAACAACTTAAGCTCCCATCCCGTACAGGAAGAGGATGAGAAGCTACATCTTGGTGACTGCGGGTTCGGAGGCCACAACGACGCTGGGTGTAGGCCTGGAGGCAATGATGACACTGGACGTGGCTTAGCGAAGATGATGACGTCGTACACGGGTTTGGAGGTGAAGGATGAGTATAACCACATCCTCGGAGGCCACATCATCGATGACACAAACAAAGGGCAGCACACCGCAGGTAGTGCGGGGAAGCGCAACGGTGAGGACATGGCAAAAAACAGAGGGAGGTCAAGAGACACGACATGATAGAGGCAGAGGGAGGCGGCTTGGGGGAAGGTCGTGGAGCGGGTCCGCCCCCCCGCTATAACAATGTATTTTGGGTGGAGCGGTGAGAGCGATTCTAGACATTCAAGATGCCTGATTCATTTACAACAAATACGCATGAGGCCGAAATTCATTTACGACATCTTACGCAAGGGTGCGATGAACTAATGATGTGAGCTAGGATGCCTCGTTCGAAAACAGTGGGACCTAACCCAATCACCCAAGTATCTGTATCCGAAAAAAACAGCGAGCCAAAAAGATGGAAGAAGACACATGTATAGATTTCCATGCGGCCGGCCGAGGCACGTGTTTTTGGCCCCACCCAAGCACGACCGACACGGAGGCAACGGCCGACCGGCCCGACACGGGTAGCAAAGGTCGCGTGCTTCGGCTGACGACCCCTAGGCATGAGGCACGGCACGCCCCGGTGAGGCCCGATGACTGAGTGTCTTCTATCCTTCTAAGAAAATCCCCCCAACCCAAAGAAGGTGCCTTGTGCAACCACCTTTCACCTTTCTAACCCTAAATCCCCATTGAAAGGTCCCTTGTGGTTTTTAGTAATTGAGTGTCAACATTAGGTGAACTAATATGTGTGAATTGAGATGATACACGGGAGATTAGTTCACATGTGATGATGCAATGAAGGATCTTATTGCATATGAAAGATGACATGGAGTCATGTGACCGTGGTGGTGAAGATCAAGACAAGGCTTGGCTTGATGGACCGGTTGCAAGTGTGAAGGGCAAGTCGAGACAATGAAGCGATGGACCGCGAGGCGGTGAAGCTTGGGCAAGACTTGGCGCCGACGACCGACGCAGCGATGAAGAGCGCAGTGAGGTCAAGATCGATGGACCAAGAAGGTCATGTGATGATATGAAATGGATCATATCATTCTTGATCATGTTGGTGCACGTGTTGCATCGCCACTTGGAGATGGAGTGGAATGGAAATGCTAAAGGCAAAGGTATAACCTTTAGGGCATTTCATTTCACACGGTCATTGGAGCTTAGAGAAGTTTATGCGGGTTTAGGATAGATGGTCATACTATTAAAAGGGGGCAAACTTGTTTACATATCGGTCATCTAGTGCCACTTGTGTGATCTAACTTTGCGATGTGTTAGGAATCTTAGGATCGAGTGGCGTGGTAAGAGCTAACTGTGTCCTTTAAAATGTTTGTGAAAATGCTAACGAGACATGCACATGGTGATTTACACTTGGTGGTGTTGGCACATTTGCAAAGGCGGCAGTGGTTTGCAGGGTTGAGTTGGGTTTGGAAACCGCTCATCCTCCCACCGAGCTTGCGAGGCGGGATTCGGCGCTTTTGAGAAAATGAAATGCTTATTTTCTATTACGCCGGATGCATCGTGGTGGTGAAAACATGCTATTCCCGTGCTCAAGTTGGTATACTTGTTGGGTAGCATGTCGAAGCAAAGCGCATGACGAAACGACGAAGTTTTGCAGAAACAACGGCCGGACGCTGAACTTTGACCGAGTGTCCGGGCGGCCGTCCGTCCGAGTCCATAAGGGGTGTTTTGGCCCCTTGACCGGACGCTGGTTGAGGATCCGGTCACCACCGGAAGCCGCGACCGGATGCATGCTTTCGGGTGTCGGGCAATGGGGCGAGCGTTATGGATTTTCGACCGGGCTCGACCGACGGCATGGGCGCGGCCGGCCGGTCGCGTCCCCTCGGTCAGCACGTGTAGTGGTCGTGGTTTTGTCCCCAACGGCTCTATTTGGCTTGGGGGCTATATATAGAGGTTGTGGTCGGCCATGGCAGGTTGCTGAGCACACATGGGCCTTGGTGGCTTGTGTTGTGGTGCTAGAGAGCCCTCCCACTCACTTGTGATTGATAGTGTTCTCCAAATCAAAGTGATGAGTGATTCTAGTGCATTCGCGTTGAGAGATCGCATTCATGGCACTAGGTGATCGTGTTGCAAGCCGGTGTGCTTGTTTCTCTTGGAGGTTGCCACCTCCTAGATGACTTGGTGGGGAAGAGGCTCCGCCGAGGCACACAAAGAAGATTGTGCGTTGCTCTGAGAAGAAGAGATTGTGAGAGGTTCATGCTCACCTCGCGAGGATCGTGGAGAGCAACTCTAGTGGAGTGCGTCATTGAGCTACCACATTTGGGTGTGGGTTCTCACAGTGCCCTCTGATGGATTGGCTCGAGGACTCACACTGTGTGAGAGATTCGATCAAGCTCCCACTGTGGGATTTGGCACTGGCCATTAAGCTTGTGAATCATCAGCTAGGTGATTCGCCAAACCGTGGGACCACTAAAGTGTTGGTCGACACAACGAGAAGTAGGAGGAAGTTGGCAAGCTTCCCGAGACCTTGGCAAAAAATCACCGGTCAACTTGTGTCCACTCTTCGTGGTGGTTTGCATTCTCTCTCACAAGCTACGCATTTACTTTGTTATATATCTTGTGCTTATGCTTGAGTAGTATAGTTGTAACTATCTAGCTTGTGTAGTTTATTTAGTTACTTTGCTTAGCTTGTGTAGCTAGGTATTTTGAGCCTTTGGGTTAGGTGTGTGTTGCCTTGTTCATTGTGCATCTAGTGAGCTTAGGGGCTTTATGCTTCGCTTCTAGAATTGTGAGCTCACCCGTGCTTGAAGTACTAGTGCATAGGTTTGTGTGACCTTGCAATAGAAACGGTTAGGAGCTCAAGCTAGGCTAGTCCACCATCTCGACCCTTCACCCATCCCGCACCCTTCCCCGCCGCCGCACTAGCCCAACACCATAGCACCGCGCCGCTCCTTCCCTCGCGATCGGGCGAGTGTGGACGCCGGCCCAGTGGCCACCGCCCCTCGCAGCCCTCGATCCTCACGCCGTGCGTGGCCATGCCGTGTCGCGGAGCTCGCCCACGCCATCGCGACTTCGACGTCGTGGCGGCCGGCGGCCCCGGTGTCGGCGGTAGTGGCGCTTCGCGCGAAGCGTGTGTCGGTTGTGGGCGGCGGTCGCCCGTATCGATAGCTTGCACGCCCCTGTCTCTCTGTTGGGCCGCAGGCTATTGTTTTCGCCGTGCCTTCGGGCCAGCCGCACGAAAAACGCCCACGAGCCGTGCTTGGGCCGAGCGCCGAGCACGAAGCCCGTAGAGGCACGACCAAGCGGCACCGCGGTGGCCCGTGGGCCCATTGGAAATCTACACACGCACCCTTTCCTCCCGCCGCTCCCGGCAATCTCGTCCCGCTCACACACACACACACACACACACACACACACACACACACACACACACACACACACACACACACACACACACACACACACACACACACCCTCGCCTTCCCCGTCCTCTTCCCCGTGGCCGAGCGGCCAAGCCCACCGGATTTCCACCAAGTTTCCCATGCCGCCTCGCCTAGCCCACCCTCCTCTCGGCATCTCAATGCCGCCACTAGGACCGCGGTTTGGCTTTGGATCTAGCAATCTCCGGCCGAGGCGCCGCAGATCCCAACCAATCCCAGCCTTCCCAAGTGACACTCTTCCTTTCTCCACTAGCGCTTGTCTAGTTGGGTTCTCGGTTTTCGCTTGTCACTTGAGCTCGCATTTGTGCAATCTGGTGGGTTTTCCATTGTTTCGGTTTCTTCTCTCCCTTGAATTCACTTTCGTGCACACGCTGTCCGAGCGTGCTCGGTCCGTGGTTTTGCCCGAATCGAGCCTCTCACACATCATTAGCGAGAAGCGAGATTCCCTAGGCGCTGCCTCCTGTCGCCGCCGCCACTTGCTTGCGTTTTTGGTGTGCTAGCTTGTCGAAGAAGCCGCCACCGCTCATCGTCCGACAAATCAGTCAAGTGGCTAAAGGTGCGGTGATCTTCGTGTGATTGCTAGATTAGGCTTGGGCCTTGGGCCATATCTTTTGTAACCGACTTGTGGTCGTGATGGGCTTCATAGCCTTGTATGACGGCGGCTTAAATAGCCGAGGGAGAGTTGGGTGGACCGCCAACGAAAACAAACGAATCATTCTTCATTCAGTAATACGCTTCGCCGCTATCGGTCTTCGCTTATCGCTTATCGCTCTTCGCCTTTATCGTTCTTCAATTCGTTATTGCATTTCTTCGCCCCTCAAGTTTCCTTTCTCACCGGATTTCCACCTAGCTCTCGCCGGTGCCCGATCCGTGGGCCCGACAATTGGTATCATGCTCCTCGTGATTCACGGCTTCATCGCCCTACCGCGCGAGTGCTTGATTCGATTGGGGTACAAGGCTCGGGTTATTATTAGCCGATCATTTTCGCAGCTCCTGCCGTTGAGATTGATCGCAATAAATCCATCCACCACCCCAATTGCCGCGCCCGCCCGAAGTTCGAAGATCCCGCTCCGGCGCCGGCCGAAGCCGACCAAATTCCAAGTCGAGATGGAGAAATCGATGGAGGAATTCATCAAGCGCTTCGAGTTGATGAACTCCAAATTCGATGGGGTTCGAAGCTCCGGGTACCACGCCGACAAGCTTGCTAGGCGTGGAGGCCCGGCGTAAGACCGTGACGAAGTCGTCGCCGGCGGTTTGCGGGCGGTCGACGGCGGGCGTGGAGACGCTGGCTGGCCGATCGGCGCCGAGCGCATCCAGTCGCCGGAGGCGTCTTCACCACCGAGATCACAATATCGGGCGACGACGACGTCGACTACGCCGCCGCTCACGCAGCCGTGCCAAGCGTGGCGCCGGGACGGTGTTCACCTACGCCGCTCCATCACCGACGAGCACGCCGCCCAACCACGTGACGCGCACGCGCGGCCCTCCGCCGGTGTCGCCCACCTACTTCTTCGGCCCGCCGCAGCGATGTCCCACGCCGCCGCGATGCCACCTCCGGATTCCGGCCCAAAGCAGAGGTCGGCGCCGCGGCAACGACGCGCGCACCAACCGCCCTCGCCCATCCGGGCCGGGCCGACCTAAACGTGGCACCCTTACCGCCGCCGACCGCATCTTCAGTAGCAACGACAGCCCCCGGGACCCAACGATCGCCGCTGCGGTGGGTTCCAAGGAACCCACCGCAAAGACAATCTTCGTGGTATGCCTTATCGACCTCCTCCCATTCAATTCCAGTCTCGTGAGGGTGATTGGGGTGGTCGGGATTATGATGCTAAACCTCGTTCGCCACCATTTCCTAAGATGGACTTTCCCCAATTCGATGGAACTAATCCTAGGCTTTGGCGTGATAATTGTGAAATGTTTTTTGAGGTATATGCTGTGGATGCTACATTGAAGACAAGATTTGCAGCCCTCAACTTCAAAGGGTCAGCAGCTATATGGCTTCAGTCAGTACAGGGCAAGACTCGTATTGCTGATTGGGATGTGTTGTGTGCCAAGGTGATGAGGAAGTTTGATGGCAATCAGTACCAAATCCTGTTGAATCAGTTTGAGCAATTGAAACAAAAGGGAACAGTGGGGGAGTATTTGGAGGAATTCAGTAAGTTGGCTCATGGCTTGTTGCTGTACAATGATAAGTATGATGATACATACTTTGTTACTCGGTTCATATCTGGCCTTAGGGATGATATCAGGAGAGTCATTGTGCTTCATCAGCCTAAAGATGTGGATTCAAACTTGCAATCTAGCAATCGCATGGGAAGAAGAGTTGATCAAGACTAAAGCCAGATATGCTAACAAAGAATTCAGCAAGGGCACTCCTAAACCGTGGAAGCAGTTTGATTCTGAGTCCAGCAAGGCTAAAGGACCATTGAAGAGTGAAACAGAAGACAAACTTCAAGCTCTTAGGGATTTCAGAAAGAAGAATAATCTGTGTTTCAAGTGTGGAGAGAAATGGGTTAGGAATCATAAATGTCCTGCTCAGATTCCATTACATGTGGTCGAGGAGTTGTTGGATGTATTGGAGGATTCGATTCGATTACGTGGACAAAGACCGAGGAGGAAGTTATGGAGGATTCATGATGGCGGTTGAGGAGCCTTCTTCCTCGCTCACCACGTAGAAGAAGAACTATGAGACTCTGTGCTAAAGTGGGCACAATTCGGATGTTGGTGTTGATTGACTCGAGCAAAGTGTAGGAACTTTTATTAGTCAAGAGTTGGCTACCAAGTTGTCCAACAATATCACCGCCTGTGCTCCAACTCGCCATCACTGGCGATGGGAGCCCTATGATTTGTGATACCCAGATTGTGGATTTTGAGTGGTCTTGTCAGGGAACCTCTTTTATTACCACAGTGGGCATATTACCATTGAGGTGCTTTGATATGATAGTAGGCCAAGATTGGTTGGAGGAGGTTAGCCCAATGTGGGTGCACTGGGGTAAGAAGCATATGAAGGTGACTTACAAAGGCAAAAGAATATCTCTGAAGGGCATAACACGTGACACGTCTCAGTGTCTTAAAGTGAGCAGTAAGAAGTTAAAAGGATTGATCAAGAAGCAGGCTGTGGCTTATTGTGTGCAACTAACTGCAGTGCCACATGAGTCTGACAGTTCTAGTTCAATGCCGATTCGGGCCAAGTCGCTCATGATGACAAGGAGATGCCGGAGGAAATCCAAGAGCTCATATCCAGTTATCAGGATATTTTTCAGACACCAGCAGTCTTACCTCCTAAAAGATCTTGTGATCACAGTATCCATCTGATTCCTGGAGCTCAGCCAGTGAATATAAGACCTTACAAATATTCACCATTTCAAAAGAATGAGATTGAGAAACAGTTAACAGAAATGTTGCAAAGTGGAATCATTAAGTGCAGCTCTAGTCCTTTTGCTTCTCCTGTCTTGTTAGTTAAGAAGAAGGATGGGTCTTGGCGGTTTTGTGTGGACTACATGCAATTAAATGCTCAAACAATCAAGAATAAGCACCCCATGCCTGTGGTTGAAGAGCTATTGGATGAGTTACATAATGCTAAATGGTTTACCAAATTGGATCTAAGGGCAGGGTTTCATCAAATTTGTGTCAGAGATGAGGACACCCATAAAACAGCATTCAAGACTCACAGTGGCCTTTATGAGTTTCTTGTCATGCCTTTTGGCCTCACAAATGCTCCAGCAACATTTCAGGGAGTAATGAATCAGATATTTGCCAAGCTACTGAGAAAAGGGGTGCTTGTCTTTATGGATGACATACTGATTTACACTGAAACATTTGAACAACATGTGGCCTTATTACAGGAAGTATTTTAGATTCTGAGGACAAACCAGTTTTATGTCAAAATGTCCAAATGTTCATTTGCTCAGGAAGAGGTGGAGTATTTGGGGCATGTTATTTCTGCAGCAGGAGTGGCTACTGAGCAATCTAAAATACTTGCTGTTCAGAACTGGCCAGTACCAAAGAATTTGAAGGAACTTAGGGGCTTCCTTGGCCTAACTGGGTATTACAGAAGGTTCATTCAGCATTATGGCCTTATCAGTAGACCCCTATCTGACTTGTTGAAAAAGGGCACTCAGTTCATGTGGACAAGTAAAACTGAAGAGGCATTTCAATTATTGAAACAAGCATTAGTACAAGCACCAATTACTAGCTTTACCGGATTTTGACAAAACCTTTGTGTTGGAAACCGATGCTAGTGATGTTGGATTTGGAGCAATCCTCATGCGGAGAATCATCCTATTGCTTACTTGAGCAAAGCGGTTAGTAAGAAGAATCAGTCATTATCTACGTATGAAAAAGAATGCCCGGCTATCATTTTGGCAAGAGAAAGGTGGAGGCCATATCTCCAACATAGAGTTTATAGTCGATCTGATCATAAGAGTCATTGCGTTAATGGAGCATAGAGTGCACTCCAAGATACAGCAGAAGGCCTTGTACAAGTTGATGGATTTACAATTCAAGGTAGTGTACAAACAAAACAGCAAGAATAATTTGGCGGTGATGCTCTTTCTAGATGTCATACTGAGTCTTCCTTGTATCTTTGGTCTTCTGTCTACAATGATTGGTTAGACAGAGTGAAGATGGGATATGAGGAGGATCCTATGGCTAAGGAATTTCTTAATAATCCAGAATCTGATGACCCCAAGTTCAAAGGTTTTTCTCTTGTTGATGGTGTCATTAGACGGTTTAAGCGTGATCCGGTTGGGCACCAATAAGTTGGCTCAATTTCACATTATTCAGGCAGTGCATAGTACAGGAGTGGGTAGTCATTCAGGAGCCTTGCCCACTTATTACAGAATCAAAGAGATCTTTATATGGCCAAAAATGAAGGATGATATTGAGACTTATGTTAAGAGTTGCAATGTCCACAACAAGCCAAAGTTGAGCATACAAAACCTTTCCGATTGTTGCAGCCATTACCCGTAGCTACTCAAGCTTGGCAAGTTATTTGTATGGATTTCATCACCGGTCCGCTTAAGTCCGACAGGTATGATTGTATCATGGTGGTTATTGATAAGTTCACCAAATATGGCCACTTTATTCCATTGTCTCATCCTTACACTGCTGAGGGAGTTGCACAACTGTTTTTGGACACTATTTACAAATTGCATGGTATGCCACTCAAGATAGTGTCTGATAGAGATGCAGTATTCACTAGTAAGGTCTGGAAGAAGTTGTTCAAATTGGCTGATGTTCAGTTGCTCATGAGTTCTTCTCATCATCCAGAAACTGATGGTCAAACTGAAAGGCTTAACCAGTGTCTGGAAAATTTCTTGAGATGCTCTGTGAATGCTTGCCCTAAGAAGTGGAATAAATGGTCATCCATAGTCGAAAGTATTGGTACAATACCGCCATTCATAAAGCTCGGGTAGGAGTCCTTTTGAGGTTCTCTATGGCCACAAAACCAAGACACTTTAAGTCATCATGGACCACCAGTTGCATTCACCCGACTTGGATCGGGATGTTGGAGAGGAATTTGTTGAATGATGTGGTTAATCACCATTTGCATCGGGCTCAGCAACGCATGAAGCATTTTGCAGACAAAAAGAGATCTGAAAAGACTTTTGAAGTTGGGGATTTGGTTTACTTGAAGCTCCAACCATACATTCAGTCTTCTGTCGCTCCCAGAGTGTTGGAGCCAGTTTCCTTTCTTCAGTCCCGACAGATTCAGAAGGGCAGATCAGAAATCTGCCAGATTCAAGTACGTTGGACTGCATTACCTGAATCAATGACTACATGGGAGCAGAAAGATGATCTACAACGCCGCTATCCATTGACTCCAGCTTGGGGTCAAGCTGGATTTCAACATGAGGGCAATGTCAGGAAGAAGGTGCTCACTGTTCATCGTCCGGTAAATCAGTCAAGTGGCTAAAGGTGCGGTGATCTTCAGGTGATTGCTAGGATTAGGCTTGGGCCTTGGGCCATATCTTTTGTAACCGACTTGTGGTCGTGATGGGCTTCATAGCCTTGTATGACGGCGGCTAAATAGCCGAGGGGAGGTTGGGTGGACCGTCAACGAAACAAACGAATCATTCTTCATTCAGTAATACAGTTTCAGTTATCGTTCTTCAGTTTATCGTTTATCGTTCTTCAGTTTATCGTTCTTCAATTCGTTATTGCATTTCTTCGCCCTCAAGTTTCCTTTCTCGCCGGATTTCCACCTAGCTCTCGTCGGTGCCTGATCCGTGGCCTGACATAGCTAGCTGCCCAGGATCATCTGGCGTTTTTGTGGGCATGGGGTTGTTGTGAGAAATCTCTGAGGAAAGATGTGGAAACAGTTCCTGACCAAGCTGCCTAAGAAATCCTCTGCCTCCGGGAAGGGTGAGCATGGCTCAGGCTCTAGTCCGGGACGCAATGCTACCGGGAACGGGGGCACGATACAGCGCACCAACAGCTGCCCCGGCGTCAGGCCTGCGCCTGCCCGTCTGGTGTCCAGCGTGAAGCCAGCGCATGTCGTCTGCGGTCTTTGCCTTCCAGCGTGGTGGCTGGCATTGAGCCGCTTGTGTCGTTCAAGGATGTCCCGAACGGGGAGAAGCAGAACCTGTTCGTCAGCAAGGTGAGCCTGTGTTGCCTTGTCTTTGATTTCTCGGACCCCAACAAGAATTCTGTGGAGAAGGATTTTAAGAGGCAGGCACTGGTGGATCTTATGGACTATGTGGATTCTGCATCCTCCCGTTTCACGGAGACAATGGTTGCTGCCTGCTGTAGAATGTTTACCATCAACCTGTTCTGGGTCTTCCCTCCCAATTACCGGTCTGGTGTGTCCGGCTGTGGCGAGGGTGAAGAGGAGGAGCCAATGTTTGATCCTGCATGGCCCCACCTGCATCTTGTGTATGATCTGCTACTGAAATTTATTGGCTCCTCATCTCTGGATACCAAGGTAGGGAAGAAATACTTTGACCACACATTCATCGTGAAGCTACTCGAACTGTTTGATTCTGAGGATCCAAGAGAAAGGGATTGCTTGAAAGCAATATTGCATCGAATCTATGGAAAGTTCATGGTGCACCGTCCCTTCATCCGCAAAGCAGTGACCAATATATTCTACCGCTTCGTGTTTGAGACTGATCGCCATAATGGCATTGCTGAACTACTAGAGGTTTTTGGCAGTGTTATTAGTGGCTTTGCATTGCCTCTGAAGGAGGAACACAAAATCTTTCTTTGGAGGGTTCTAATTCCTTTACACAAGCCAAAATCGGTTGGTTTGTATCTGCAGCAGTTAACCTACTGTGTGACTCAGTTTGTTTGTAGAGAAGGAACCAAAGCTTGCAAGTTCAGTGATACTTAGCCTGCTCAGATACTGGCCAATAACAAATAGCCAGAAAGAAGTAATGTTTCTGAGTGAGATTGAAGAGGTCCTGGAGGCAACCAACACGATTGAATTCCAGAAGTGCATGGTTCCGTTGTTCAGACGAATTGCTCAATGCATCAACAGTTCCCACTTCCAGGTAACTCATCAATTATGCTGACCCTCACCTTATTTAGGAGAATGAATTGTGTGTTGTGATTTACATTTACATTCACATGTCCATTCTGTAGTCTGCATGCATTCTATCCATATGTTTGCATAATGCATTTTATTTCTGGAATATATCTGAGCTGTATTTCATTAAGAGGAGTAGAAAGCGTGACCATAGAATTTCAAAAGGTTATTATACACAAGTAAACTAAAGCAGCCTACGATTAATAAAGGCATTACACATTGATGCAACAAAGACCAATTTATGGAACCATGCTTGTACCCCGCAGTGAGCCTTCTTGATTTCAATAGCAAGGGTGATGGCAGCATAAAAACCATCAAAGATATTCATTTTTCTCAAAACATGAAAGATATGCATTTTCTCAAACACGGAAGATACACATTTTTTTTCATATATGCAAAACCAAATGAAGAGCTTCACCCACTCACTGATGCTTTAATCTAATTAATTCATTTCTGTCACTCCCATTACTTTACAATGTCATTTACATGGTACAGTCCAAAAATCACTTACGAAACATTCATGGCCATAAAATGTGCTTATCAATGTAACAAAACACTGCCCATGCAAGGCGGCTCTGTTGGATCTCCTGATGCATGAAATATGCACTACCTGTAGAGAAGCCAAATAAGCAACGAGTGCCTGTTATTTTCTGAAAGATATGGACAAATAATGGTAGGCCAGTAGGGCTGGATATCGAGCCAGCTCGGCTCGTTAGTGGCTCGGCTCGTTATAGCTCGGCTCATTATGGCTCGTTATACAAATGAGCCAGAAGGCTGGCTCGGCTCGGCTCGTTAGTGAGCTCGAAGCTGGCTCGTTTGGCTCGCGAGCCAAAGCACAAAAACATATGCAAAAAGATTATAACCGCAAATCAGCGAGAAATACATCTCATGCATATATAAAATGAAACAAACAAAATACACATGAATTTTGCAATGAAAAATATAAGTATGCTATAATTTCGACCATGATCCATCATCCTCCATTAATTTATTCTATTGATCCATATGTATTTGTTACTTATCTTGGCTCGTTATGGCTCAAGAAAGCAGCTCGCGAAGCTAGCTCGAGCTGGCTCGTTATAAAACGAAGCTGGCTTGTTACAAAAATGAGATGGCTTGTTATAAACGAGTCGAGCTCGAGCCGAGCCACTAACGAGCGAGTCGAGCAAGCTAGCGAGTTACGAGTTTTTAGTCCAGCCTTATAGGCCAGCATGCACCGCCATTTATGGTCTAGGTATGGGAAATGACAATAGTTGATACGCAGTTCCTCTTCTTTTAAGAAAGTAGAAGATGAAACCATATGCAAAAGCGCAAAACATCAACTGAAGCAGTGTGTCTAGTTGGGTGCCTGCTATGTATGGTATGATCAGTTTTGGCTGGATTTGATGTTAAGGAATCAAAAGCAATAAAATGAATCAGACTGGATAATTGAGTTAACCAGGAAACTGTTTGGTTTTTAGTGCTCTGGCCAAGTTTGGTTTCCCCGGAAAGTAGAAATGAACCCTCTTTGGCGGGTGTGGCAATTTCTGGGCTTGCTGCCTTTTTCCGTTAAGTACTCCTTTTTAAAGCCGTTCTCAAGTGGTTGACTCAAATCAAACGAACTATTTCAGGTTGCAGAACGAGCACTCTTCATGTGGAACAATGATCACATCATCAGCTTGGTTGCACGGAATCGTCAAGCAATCATGCCCATCGTCACCCCGGCATTGGAAGAGAATATCCAGAACCACTGGAATGCATCAGTCCTAAACCTGACAACCAACGTCAAGAAGATGCTGTCAGAAATGGATGAGGAGCTCTTCTCAGCCTGCCTTGCCATACACAAGGAAGACGAAGAGATGCAAGCGTTGCTGGAAGGTAAACGTAGGCTGGCCTGGGAGCTGCTAGAGTCTGCAGCAGCGTTCCAGCCAGTGACAGGCAACACTGTCGTCCTGGTGAGTCGCTAGGCGTCAAATGGAGGGCTTCTCCTCCCTCCTCGTCTTGTTGGCAACATGGGCCAATTGCTGAAAAGCTCGTGACCAACTTCACCTTGGTTGTTTAGTTTTGTTGTACTAGTAGACTTGTAGTAGCCGTATGTCTTTGCTGTAAGTGTAAGTTGCAACTGGGATCTATCAGTCTTTCTGCTATGGTAGGAGGCATGATGTTTTACATTCAGTGTCCTGCAGATATATTCTGAGGTTGCCTTTTGCCTTTTCACATGTTCGGCAACATTCAGAACGTCTGACCTTGCTAAATACTCCATCAAATAGGTATGAAATTCGAGAGAGAAAGAAAGCATGAAAATGTATACTTAAGTTTATTTCAGTGTAAAATTGGGTCTCCTGGAGGCCGGAGATGTGCCAAAAAATTTGTAAAATGATTAAAAAATCGTCGCAAAAAGAGAAACAAAATTTCCGTTGCCGGGACTCGAACCCGGGTCTCTCGGGTGAGAGCCGAGTATCCTAACCAGCTAGACTACAACGGAATGTTGTTTGATTGGTTTTTCTTTCATTACATATAGCTGTAACGTTTAACAACAAACCACAATGAGTTCAGTAATACAGAAGTGGTATAGCTAAAACCATATTGTTTAACACTGTATGGTTTTAATGTTGTAACCAGCCATAATTAGGTTAAATGGAAGCTAGGAACTATATAGAAATTTAGGCGTAGCTCAGCTAGTAACAGTGCCACATCCAACATAAAAGTTTTGGGGAGCTCAAAATTGACCGAGAACACAAGAATGAACACATCTTCCCCTTTATGTCATCGTCTTTTAAAAAAAGAGTGTCATAAACAAATCCATCGCGATGCTCTAGTATATATAAGTTTAAGCATAAATATGAGTAGAAATATGCACATACATTACATAATTGGGATATATTGGAACTAAGTCTAGAAAACAAGAGGGCGGTGCTCTTTGCTAGGCATAAGAAGTCCCAGAAATATGCTCCACTGTGGGGTCATAAGGCCCGTTTTAGCAAGACATTGTACATCAAGGATTTATTAGTGAAAAATACTCAATAAGGATTTCAACCGCAAATAGGATTCCTCCCTTCGTCTATGTCGATGACCAGTAGATGGTCTGGCTTTGAACCATTCGGTCCCTCTTTGTAAATCTTGGGTAAGTATGCGTGGTATGCTGGTAGGTAGCGTGATACAAAATCCATAACCTGAAAGAACTCTCAGCATTTACATAATCAACGGTCTAGAAAAAAAACTTAAGTTATTAGCTGGGTAAATGAGTAGATAGGCTTCATTTTAAATAAATGACGTGAAAATGATTTGGTGAAAGATGTACATTGCTAACCAGTCAGTCAGTAAATTTTCTTTCCACTACCATGCTTTAACAAATAATATTACTAGGATAATAAAGAGATAGCTTTGTCAGAGAATGCACCTCCTCATCAGACATTCCAGGTTTTCCACCTGCTCTCATAGCTATCTCTGCCTGCAATCCAAATACTAAACTCAGAAATTGCAATTCATGGTTTGTTACGAGTTCAGTAGCACCACTTGTCCAATTGTCACTAGTCAGATTATTCGAGTAATTACCTGCAGCCTCCACTGATAGACACAGCTAGGTTCCCTTATTTTTATAACAATCCATGACTCGATGAACCTGTCCCAAGAGTCATAGTATGCTTCAAGGTTCTTGTTAACCACCTCGAGCTGAGATGGCAAAATTACTAAGCAAGTGTCATACTATTGCTACAGGTAAAGTAAAAAACTACAAAATCAGATAATTGCCTGGGGATCCACTGCTTTCACAACTTCATTTGGAAGAGGTTTAAATCCAAGCATCCATCCTTCAAAGAGAACAACCTAGGACAGCAAAGAAGACAAATTGAGAATCACCTTCTCAAACTAGTGTTCCTTGGTTAAACATGAGATTACCTCTAAGGGCCCTTCAACCTCCGGCCATACAGAAGGATCAGCACGATCGCCTCTTCCTCCAAAAAGCAGACTACATGGGCATGTGACATGTATCGTTCAGCTGATCAGATATAAGTTTATAAACATCAGTTAAAGGAACGTTAACTGCATCTTTTACCTTGTCATACCGGGGAACCTTCATCTTGATGCCTAAATGTCGTGAAAACAATTGTGAGTTCGTTAAAATATATTTTAAAATGATGTAAAATATTTTGTAATTTTCCAAGAAGAGAAGCCCTGTGCACAAATCATCATCCAAACAAATAGTTTGAAGAAGGCCCAAATAATTGTCTAAACTGGTAGTCCCTCCGTTCCAAATTATAAGACGCTTTGCCTTTTGTAGATACATACCTTTTTCAATGTATCTAAACATAGTGTGTATCTAAGTGTATTGTAAAAACCACGTATCTGGAAAAGCCAAAACGTCTAATAATTTGGAATGGAGGGAGTACCTTCCTTTGTTAGTTTCATCAGTGACTCGAGTGTTTCAACACTTAATTGGAGATCGTGGCTTCCAGCATTTCCACGGAGCTGAAAGTTTTGGTCAGTTAATCTCACTTCAGCTTGCGTTACAATGCTGATGAAAGTAATAAGCAAATCACATTCACTAGCCTACTGGAGTGAGGGAGTTCGGACCTCTAAAAGAGCATTTCCAGGATATCTGTCCCTCAGCTCTTTCTGCACATAAAAAGGTGTATGTGTGAGCTATCTCACTATTTTCAGTAATCAGCAGTACTAGTTAGAGGGAGAGAGTGGGGGAGAGAGTACATGGTCGATATATTTTCCATATCTAGTAGAAGTTCACACCTGCTCTTTTGCTGTCAAATAGAAGTCATCTATAGACAATGTGGCCGATTTCCTATGTCACACAGAAGTTTGGCTCTTAAATTTCATTCATAGGGGCAAAGAGCGTTATGATCTGTTCATTGAGAAGAACTCACCTACCAGCAGCCTGAAAAGATGATCAAGTGCAAAGACTAGAGTCGTCTTTCCACTTCCTTGGGGAGCGCTGACCCCGATCTGTGTTAGATAAAGATACTCTCGTTTATCAAGTTTGAACTGAACTTGCTAGGTTGTTCATCCATCCATGTAAACTCATAATCAGATTCAGGTCCCGTCTGGCTTAAAACATCTCCTTTAGTGATTCCCTCGATACATCAGGTTTAAGATGATAAGATCAGATGCTATTTTATTAAGCATGTCACATGGGCAGCATATGCTTTTTAATATATTTTGCTTAACATCTTCTGTGTGCGGTGGACGCAGCATAATTCAGAGGAACATGTTCTGTTTTGCACATATGGTGGAAGTGGAATATGGCATGAGAGCAATGGATCATATCCTCACCTCACTCGAGGACAAATTTTATGCCAGATACACAAATTTATTTGCGAGATCACGGTATACTGATGGGGTCGATTATTGCCTTAGTTCTAAACCTCATAGACATGAACACAAGCATCTAAGCAAGCAAGTAGTAACTGCAAAATTAAAACGCCAATGTCGATGCGAGTGCATACCACCAATGGCGGGATATCGCCGCCGCCGCCGTCGTACTTGGCTCTGTGCTCTACGACCTGGTCCTCGCACCAGAGGAAGACGGGGATGTAGAAGTGGTATATCCGGGCCTTCTCGGCCTCCGACAGCTGGTGCTCGTCGAGGCGGAGGAGGCGCGCCACCTGACCCCCGCAGCGAATCCACCGGTCGATGGAGGCGGCGACCTCCTCCTTGGTGTGGCCGATCCTGTCCACCAGTGGGCCGCTGCAGATGAAGTCGTAGAGGTCCCGCTCGGACGCGCTGAGCGCCGGGGACGGGGCGGCGCGCGGCGGCGAAGCCGTCGGGCCGGGGCCGTCGTCGTCCGGGCATGGCACGAACGCTGGCCGGCGCGATGATGAGACACAGGAAATTAGACCATCGACAGCCAATTTCTTCTCTAATCGTCGACGACGAGAAGATTACCGTCCATGTGCGCAGTCAAGATCCGAGGACCTGAAAAATCGATCGATCGACGAACTAGTGCTCCATCAAGGAAGGGAATCGTTGTGGTTTAGCGACAGAGCTAGAATTTGTTTATAGTGCGTCATCGAACATTGTATACCAAGGACAAAAATAATATAGTAACAAAATGCTTGCTCGAGTGAGACGAGGGCAGGTGCTGGACAGCTAGAAAAAGATCGAGAGGGAGAAAATAAAAATAGTCTCTGCCGCGCAAGCATACTTATCGGAGAAAGAAAAGAAAAGGCATAAGCATCACGCATCTGGAAGGGAAGTTAGAAACGTCGCTCTAGCTAAGTTTCTGTACATGCAACAAGTACGTACAACATAGAGTTTTGCCACGTCACACGAAAAAAAATAGTTATATAATGGATTTGAATGTCTACAAATTGTTTAATACATATACGAATGAGATCAAGTAGCTATGAATAAAATCTCTATATACTATTTCATTGCTTCTTTATACATGAGATCAAGTATGCTAGAGCATCTACTCCGATCATGCTACTGCCATTTGCGTAAATTATCAGCTCAATTACACACAGATAAAACTCAACCGGATTTCATACTTCAAAAAGGCTATGAAGATAAACCCAAATATTTATCTCCTTATCCCCTCTTAATTGAAAAAGGCGAGCTCCCGCCATTTTCTTTTTTCACTTTTCCTATCTGTCTGTCGAAAGAAATTTCCGTTCCTTCTCTTGCGACACGCCTCGCGCCAGAGGCAACGGCGGAGGCCACGGTGGTTGTCGGGTCTGTGTTTGCTTCTTATTGGTCCGATGTGCACCCGCTAAGACCAATCGAGCCCGTCGCGTGTCCCCCCACGCCACCGCTTCGTCGTGAGCGCCCATTCCACACCTGTGTCGTCATTTCGTTCCCTCCCCCCTTCTCCCCCTTCGCCAGCCGGCCACGGCCCCAGCCCCGGCGAGCTTTGAACGGGCTCGCGGGCCGCCGCCGCCGGGTCCTCTCCATCCAAGCGGCCCCGGTGGTGGCGGGCGCGCTCCTTCGGCCTCCAATTCCTCTGCCCCTCTCTGTGGTCCTCTCCGTCCAGGTGCAGCTCTCTCTCTCTCCCTTGATCTGGGCACTTTTTGTTTGAGATTATCTCATGTGTTTCTTCTAGATCTGGTTGTTTGTGGCTCAATTTCATGAAGTCTGGATGTATGCACTTTGGATCTCGACGGCCATATCCATAGTTTGTTGTTTATCGAGTTGGATGCTAGCGCTGGTGTTTGGGATCTCATTCTCTCACTTACTTTGACCAATTGCTGTGTGTATCTGCTTATTTCTACACTATTGCGTTGTTGTTGTGCCATGGATGGAGTCAGCTTGCTTCCCCCTCACCTGGATGTACGGTGTCTCGCATAGGGATTTTGCTTTTGTGGTGGGGGATTCACCATATTTGGGATTGTTAATTGTTAGTTACTCTTCATGCAGTAGCACTACAGATTTGCCACGACTATGGCGGTGGAGTAGACAAGTATTGAGGGTCTAATAATAGACTAACATGTGTAAAAAATGCCCAATTGTTTGTGATCTGTCTTATAGTTGCAGGGGCATGGTGCACAATCTGTTGATATTGTTAGAGTCCTCAAGCATCTAAAGGAATATTTAGATTATTGTTTTATTTTGATAACTCATAGGAGGGTGCTAATGTGGTTGTTGCATGCCTGAAACCATTAAACTGATTGGGATGCACTGTTTTTAGTTATTATAGGCTTTTTAATGTGCCCTTGCTATGTGTGTTCACTGATTTGTTGCATTTGTGTTGACAATTTCTCCCCCCTCACATCTGTCTGAATGTGCTATTTTAAATGTTAGGTAGTGTGCTCATCATACAATCTGATAGCTAGTGTGTTTAGCATACATGTTTTGGTAGAATGTTTATTGAGCTTTGCTCTCGTAGAACAGTACAATTATCACCATCCTTTTTTTCCTACCAAACATGTTACACTTCAGTGTCACCATTGTTATATTGCCAGATTTCATCTTTCTTATCCTTACACTTGTATGTGTGAAATCTGACCACTAAGAATCCCACTATATATGCATTCATTGTAGAAAGTGTAGGCGTCTTCTAATTTTGTGAATGTCATGTCTAGTCGAGGGACTCGAGGAACATGTTTGCTAGCTTGTTCCTGAGATAAACGCCATGCTGCTATGATGCTTTCACTTTTAATCTAAATTGCCATTAGCTCTTCTGATTCGCTAAACAGTATGCGGTGTTGGTTTCTGCACATTGTTGTGATATGCTTTTATCGTTAATTTCAGGTCCACCTACTATGAATCCTTGGCATATGAAATGGTAATCGAGCAGCATGCTAGAGCAATTTGGATGTCTGGAAGTGCTTGGTTGTGGAACTAGGGTGAGATTCCTACTGAATGCCATTTATTGCCTGAATTACTTAGTGCTTAGTGTACTTTTTGTAGCGTTAATTTCCCTTCCTATGGCTGCTACTCTGACTCAGCTAGCATTTTTGTTCTCTACATTTTCTCAAATTCTTGTCCATGTTTGGTTTTTGTTAGCTCCTATATCTTGTTCAATGTTTGTGGTGAATCATAGCTGCCTATCTGTATGAATCAATCATGCTAGAATGGAAGAGCTATGCAACTGAGTACTGGATTTTATGAAATTAGTTGTACTAGTTCATTTTGAGAATATTAACTTATCAGTCCGGCACCAAAGTACCAAATGCGAGTGTATTGATGTATGTTTATTTGTCTCACCATGAGTAGCCATGTCACTCTGTCTTTTTTTTTGGTAAAGACTTCTTCCTGCCTAACGCATGGGTTCTCTTCATTACAGGTACGATGTCATCTAAATAGGCCATTTATATCCATTTAAGTCGCCAACTGTTTTTATTATCTAAGCTCCAATAGATTCTGAATGATCAGGTATACATCGTGCTCTCTCCTATTTAAGTCTCGGCCTAAGTCAATTTTCCTACTCCCAGTAATTCCTAAATTGTTCATTTAGCTACTGTGATTTTTTTTTAATCAAACAAGCAAACTACATGGTGTGTCAGCTCTGTAGTTTTGCTATCACAAGTAGCTCTGTAGCTCCTGCGATCGTTTTTGCATCCTCTTGTTTTAGAGTCGACCCCAACTCTCTTTTATTTTCTAAACTAAACGCAAATATTCAGTCGTTCAATTACCGAGCTTCAGGGCTCTCAGTTTGTCTTGTGTTGGGTGCTTGCATTAATTATTGCAATGAGTTTGATTCAGAGTAGCAGCTGGGCATGGATTCAGTACTTGTGAAATGTCATTTTCATGCCATAGTGTACCTGCTGGAACTTCTTTTGTTTGGTCAGGTGAGCGCTATAGGATCATTGAACTTTCATTTCACCGTTCAGCTAGTAGTATCAATTTGCAAATGAACATTGGTCTTCGTGCATTTTTGTTATGATGTGTGACATGCTAGCGTGATTAGCTAACCATTGCTCATGCATGATTATTTTAGCTTTATCTCATCATTCGGTGGTCATGGCATGGAATTGAGCTTTACCTCGTTAATTGCATATTAGTAACGTAGGAACTGCAGCTCATCCTTTTTGGCAGTGAGATGATTTAGTAAATTAGGTTTCATCTCTAGCTAGCTTACGTGTGTAGTCCAAGACAAAATCTTAATTTCTTTGCATTCGTATCCCTTGTCCACTCTATTGTTTTTTAGTTTTCTCTATGTGCTATCTCGGATTAGCTGTTTGGCAACAACACTTCTGTCAGCTGATTACAAGTTCCTGAATGCAAGAGGCTGATGTCTAATCTGTTTTTTAAAAAATAAAAGTTACTTTCATGAGAGTTGATTTTATCTCCATCTCATATAGCATATAAGCATATAACATTGTTGAAAGGAAGTTGCTCTGATCCTGTTCATGAAAGCAAAAAAATGTAATTAATTAATTGCAACCAGCAATAACGTCAATTGCAAGTTTTGAGTACCGCAATTGTTGTTCTGGGCATATGCAATGCTTACCTAATGAATTTAATTTCTGCGAGAAGTATACAAGTGCACATTGATTGAGTAGATTTCACTCATTTGTTTGATATAGTTATCAACTTATTAATCATGACAGATAGTAGTGATCCACGTATTCAGTGTCCTCCCCGCCTAGATTCTCCTCCTGATTTTTCCATTTCGCTCCTAGTTTGTCTTGATTTTTCACAGGTGCCAGTAGAGGGTACCATTGATCTAGCGCTAGTGCTGCTAGTAGTGCTCCTGCTGCTGTTCCTTCTTCTAACTTTTTCTTTATCATTTCAGTTTGTGAATGTGAATCTCCATTCTGTGTGATGAAAGAAAAGATTGGTCCGTGTTTATGTTTTTCAGTGATTGACAACCATATCTATCTTCCTTGTTATCCTACACAGAGCTATGTATTGGCATTCACAAACTAGGAGCTAAATGGGCAAATAAGGTTTCTTTTTTGATAGGATCTTAAACAAATGGTCGATTTTATATCGTCATTCTCTTTTTCCAAGATTGCAGTTGGGTTCACCATTTAAAAAAAAAGGGCAAATAAGCTTGCCTAGTTAACATTCTGCAGAAATTACATCCCCTAACAAAGGCCTAAACCTTATTTGTTGAAGTAGGACTCAGTAACATGAACTGATGACTGTTACAATCTCAAGTACTTCATGCACCTTACGTTCATATTGAATCTTCTCTGACCAGCGAATATTTGTAAGTTACTGTATCGAAAAATTAAAATGTTGTTGATCCCTACAGCATATGCCTTACTGGAGGAAAAAGAAGTGAACAAAGATATCATGAGTAATGTACAAGACTTGGCCAAGGCATTTTCAGAATACAAACATGAAGTCCTGGTATGCTGTTAAAATATGGTTTTCAGCTTGCCTTTCTCAATCCTCATAGCTGGGCTTCAAAACTTCATGTTCTGGTTCCTAGCTTAAAAAAATGGTGAAGCAAATGTAGTGCCTATATGCTTTTAGGTTTCAGTGTTTCTGGAAAAGATGGAGAAATTTTGGGATACTGTTTATAAAGGACTTAAGCTAAATTGCTAAAATAGATACATGTTTCTGTCGTGTATGGTTTGTGAAACATTTCCTGAGATGCACATACACATATAGTTATGTCTTATTTTATTCTTTTGATTCTGTAAAGTGTCGAATGGTTCACTGTATCTGTGTGAACACAGGTGAAGCGTGAAGAGCTGCTTGATGAGTATGCTCAAAGTATCATTTCAGGACTCAACAAAATGTCGACATTCTAAGGTGATAGAATCTGCTAATTACTTGTGAATATGTTATAATGAGTAGTTGCAGCTTCTTCTGGTAGCTTTCTTTTTGCAATACTATGCCTTAATTTTATTGGCAACTAATCACAACAAAGGAAGCAAGTTTACAAACTAAAAAATAACCATATTTGAAGGCCTCTACCAAATCTCTGAAATATCAAATATCATTGACTGTATCAAAAAGAGTTGTGCATTCGCAAATGAAAAAGCCCAAATACTTTGAGATATGCTTTTGTCTATGGTTTCGAGGTACATTAGCTTATTCTGCAGCTTATATTTTATTTCGGGATAGATGCTTTGAAACCCTAGAATTGCAGAGAAAAACTAGATGAGAAGCAAAATCACGATCTCAATCAACTGAAGATCAAGATGAAACATCGAGATAAGATTGCTGTTGCAAATCTTGAGGTAATACCTACTTGTTCGTTACACTTGGTGCTTCTTATTTCGGACATACATGTGGTGAAACTTTCTATATTTGATGAGTATATATTTCTGAAATTAGTTGGAAAACATGAAAATCTCATGTGGATTTTTCGGCGAAGAACTACCACACAATTACAAGTTCCTTAAATTTAAGCATTCCTTTGTAGTAGTGCACCCACAATTCCACATAATATACTAATTGTTTTATTTTCTTCTTACTGTTCTAGTGACATTTCTTTTTAAGGTCTAAAAGCGTATGATTATGATCTCTGTATTCTCCGGGCCTTCAAAGGAGCACTTAGCGAACTCCGCGTATGCTTTAGAGTTGAAGAACTTCTGGAAGAAGAAATCAATCACTCTGGTGACTCCACGGAGATTCATTCTCGAAAGGCATGTTCATATTTTATCTTTAGATTTTTTTCAGTTTTGACTTGTGGTCCTTGAATTGTTATGGAGTGTTTTTTAACATGGAAGCATTCTCCATTACTCATTAACATAGGACAAATCGTTAGCCACCGGGACCTGGATACAGCTTGGTATACAATCTTGAATCGAGATAGAACCTGGACCAAGACCAGCTCCTACAATAGCTAGCTCATGAGAAACCAAATTACATGAACGACAAGGCGTATGAATGACTAACCTAGAGGCGAAATTACAATTAAGTACTTACACTCCCATACAAGACGCTCCACGTAACTGCTATATAACTCCGACATGGATATAGCTTGTACCACCATTGCATCCATCTCCAACACAAGTTTCTGGATCCCTAACTCTGCTGCTCACTGCACAACTTGTAGGTATTTGAGTAAACAAGTGATAATCAGTGGGGGATGGACTGTGATTTAGCCATATAGGATGAACTGTGATTTATTCTATTCCTTTATGTAGAAGTACCACCAAGTTCGGATGGGAGTGTGATAGCTAGATCTTTTTCTTACTATGTTGTGCTTTTCTTTTAGTTGGACTTTAATGCACATCTAGAGTTGTAGTGAGTTTTTAGCAGAAAGCAATGGTTGTCGTTTATGCCACCATACTATGAGCAGAGTGTTAGTATCCTATACTTTGTAGATGTAGATGTTCTATATTTCTATTTTTAAGTCATCCATGACATGATGCAAAACTTGACAACAAGAATAAAGCTATGTCAAATCATTGAATGGTTGGAATAGTCTGTATGTCTGCCATACGAATTGCTATCGGTTTTATTTGTCTTTTTCTAAAATACCAATCATGATTTGTTGGGTGAACCATCCATAGGTTCATAGTAGCCGCTAATCCACACTTTGTTATTATCTAAAAGTATTTACGTGGTTCATGTAGTCATTCAAAAAGAAAATCAATTGACTAAAAATGCAGCTCCCTGCTTTAGATCATACTTGTTAGTATCTATTTTTGGATTGCACTTCGATTAGCGATAAATTGCACATATGAATTGTTGCAATTATAGTATTTGACATCTGCAATGTCTATTCTTTTTTCTTGCTCATGCGTGTGTGATTTTTGCTTGGCCGAGAGGATTAGCTTTCCTTGTTTCTCTGTGATTTTACATGAGTAGCTTGCATCGGTTCTTGAATTGTTTTTCTTGGTCGGCGCGTGTGGATTCCCCGCCAGGTGACCCTATCTACGATTTGCTCATTTGTTCATCAATTTGTCCGATTCTTCTTGGCGCGGCGGTAGATTTTCTTGTTCCCGGTATACGTTAGTGAAGTCAACGAGTGCTTAGCTAGCTTATCCTCGGATTGGCTTGGATTTTCTTGAGGCGTCATTTTCATCCAATAGTGCTAGTTGTTTGTTTATTCACTTGAGCTTCCGTGTAGCATACCAAGGTGCTATATTTTCTTTAAATAGTAGTCGTCAGTTCTAGGCACGATTCTGAGAAAGCAAGTTTCGGTATGAAGATTGAATTTTGTAGGTTCAGTTTTGCCCGCTGCAGTAGCTAAGTTCGGTTCGGCCGGAGTGCGTAGGGATTTTTGGTTGTGCGTGAGTTAATCTTGTTTGGTCAAAAAGCTTATTTTCCCACCACCGTGTATTCCATCTTTGAGTGCATTAGCTTCAGGTGTGCTTGTCTCGATCTGTGAAATTTACGTTCGTGGTGGCCTCTTGATTGTCGGTTCGTTGCTTCGAGTCTTTGGTCAAAGAGCAGGCCCTTCTTCTTGAAAGCATCGTAGCTTGTTGTGGTGTGCAGCCCCTTGCTCTTTTCTTTGGTCAAAGTTTACCTCTTGTTGATTTGCACATGAACTGTAATAAAAGTTGCGGTGCTAGTTGGAGTGCAGTCCCTTGCCTTCATCATTTTTCTTGAGTTCGTCGGAAGAGCAGAGCAGTCTAGTGTGTGTGTGTGTGTGTTGTACTAGTTTGGCCAAATATTTAGCTTGCTTGTTTATCTTTCGGCCTTGTCACCATCAGCTACAATGAATTAGTTTAATTAAGTTTAGCTAGTACCTTTTCACGTGAGGCTTTTTTAAAGCTAGTCCATTTTGTGCGAGGTGTGCCTCGTGTTTAAATTTTCTCTGTGTTGTTCTCGATCTTTCTTTGTGCATTCGAGCTCCGATGTGAGAACCGATTTTTTTGTCTAACTCTCGTGATTATTTATCTCGATTTTCCCGGAGTTACCATGTCTAACTCCGGAGTTAGACATGGTCTCTAGTTTCCCTAACTCCGGAAAATCGTCATCACATGGCTAGTGCCTTTTAACATTCAATGGCAAGAACATAAAATTTGTCAAATGGAAACTAGTTTCATTTTTTTTTCAAACCTCATGATTAGTCGTTAACTCGCACAATTGAGTAAGTTGGATGGCATTATCATCACTTCCAAGACCAATCTGCATTAAAGAATCTGGTTCTTCCATTTCATCAACTCCTTTGATGTGGACCTCGCAAAAAAAAAAATTTGTCAAATCTGTCTTCTTGTTTGTTGCAGGTATTTATGTCCCTTGTAATTAAAAATTTGTTTCAAACAAGATCTCATAGTCCAAAAACAAGGACCTGCGATACAAAGACAGGACAATACAAAATGACATCGCTTGATTCCCTATATGAAAAAATAGCGCCGGGGCTATTTGTGAAAAGTAACACTTTCGCTTTAAGGCCGAGTGGGCGGTAGGCCCGAGGCCGTTCGCTCAGATAGTCATCGCGGGATCTGCGAAATGTGTTTGGATTGTCCCTTGTATTGTATTGTATTGTATTGTATTGTATTGTATTGTATATGGCCTTGTATTGTCCCTTGTCCTTGTCTTTATCTTGTCTCTTGTTTGCTTTGTTAAAATCTTTATCTTGTCCTTTGTGCTAGGTCACCACCCTCTTATTTGTGCTAGGCTTTGTTGATGTGGTCGTCCATTGTTTTAAATTGCCGGTAAGCCATGTCTTTGTTGTCTTTGTTGTCCCTTGTCCTTTGTAAAAACATGTGTTGTTTCCTTCTTTTCGTGAACCATGAGGTAATGTCGATGTGGTTGATGTGTGCCCCCAACTGCCGAGGAGTCACAACTAGTAGGGGCCAAGCGGGCTCAAGAGTTATGAACTTATGATGTTGTAAGTCTTAAAGAATGGCCCTCTTCTATATATGCTATTGAGCACCATAATATGTGCTAGGACGGTGCCATTAGTCACAGACATTACGTGGTTCTCGTGGTCACTTGAACACCATAATGCATGATCAATGAGACTAAATGGCTCTTTCCAAATTGGATCAAATTGTCTCTTGTTCTCGCCGTGGGTATTGGCCATGTTGGTTTGAGAGAGATGAGTCGAGTTGGAGGCGGATGCACCTTAACATGCTTGGTGCAATGCGGGTTGCTATATCGATTGGTTACGGTGTGTTAGTGAGATGCGGGTTGCTAGTAGAGCCTTTTGTTTTCCTCTGTAGTAATTTCATTTTTAATACTAGAAATTGCACTATTTGACAAGTGCAATTTTGTCACTATGTTTCGTAATTTGTAATATATTTTCAATTTTGTTAATGTGTTTCGTCGGATATCATCAATTATGAATGAAGAACACATGGATATAGCAATGCGTAACATGTTCCTTTGTCCAAGGCTACAAAAAGTCCATAGAACAACTTGGTGTTAGCCTTTGGTGAGATCATATATGTGCTTAGCACTTTGCTTACTCGATCTTTAGCTTGAGCTAATCGTTGCTAGAGAATACAACTTGGTGTTAATCGGTAGCGTTAGTGAATTGAATTGCAAGAGTGTGTGTGCAATTGTATCAAGGCTGTAAGGAAGTGTAGCAATTTGCTATGCATTACGTAGTGAAGGCTGTTGTCTAAAAAAGTTGATCATTTTTTTTCTTGGAACTTGTTCTGTAATTCATCTAAAGAAATTGATTTCATCAAACGGGTCTCGAGTTAATTAGCGAACACAACCGTATTATGAGTAGACCCTTATCGAAATCAGTTAACAATATTTGCCCTACCGACAAGGATACGAGAAGATGTCACTAGATTATCATTTCAAGGTAGAGTAGGAATCAGGCTCATCTATGCCGTTAAGGCTTGAGGTAATTGTCGAGAGAATAGTAAGTTAGATTTGAAGTTGTAGTAATTTGTTTTTGTAATATAAATGGCAGATGATGATTTGAAGTTGTAGTAATCTGTATTAGTAACTGATGTGAGATACTTCATATCTGGTGTTTGCTACTTAGTTGGTTGATCTATATCTCTTGTTCTTAATCTGAAAAGAACCCCAGTAGTTTGTAACTGAATTGCACTGTGATCTAGGAGTAATCAGAGAAGGTAACGGGGCCATTCTAGATGCTTTTAGGTGAAGACTGTTCAGGTTCTTGTGAAGGTATGCATCTCTTTTTTTGCAGTACTACTTTTTTTTGCCTACAAGTTATCCCAAGTTCCCGAATTGCTGTCATGATGTGTGTTGTAAGGTTTGTCCCTAGTTCGCTACCATCGTGGTGCTGTGCATATTTTTAGGTGCCCCAAGTTCCTTACCAGTTTCATTTTGGTGGTTTGTAATGTGTGACACCTAATTCCTTGTTTCATTGCTATGTACTGTACATGTGAAGTAGTACAACTCAATTGGTGTGGTTGAGGGTTTTTAGCAGTTTGTTAAACAAGTTTGTGATGACATAGTGGTTTGGAAGGATTTAGATTATATTAAGTGGCTGGGAGATCACTGTCTAAACTACCGTTAAAGCAAAAGAAAAATCAATCTTGTCAAATTTGGGTTTCTAAATTTGTGAATTTTGTGTAAGCTACAGATTGCTTTTCATAACCTGGATTGCAAAATTGTTATACTCTAAACGCAAATATAGTTAATCGCAATTTTTGTGTTGATTATATGAAGTTTTGGTTCCTACTGATCGTACATTGCATAACAAAAAGTAATTGTGGGCATCTTTGTCCGGGCGGCAGATTGTACAGAGGACAAGGAAAACAGACAAGGACGGATCAAGACACAAGCAAGGAACTGAAGGGTGCAAGTGGCGAGTTGTAATTTCTATGTTAAAAAGGTTGGTCCGATGGCTGCATGGTGCCCAAATGAGCACGGGAACTTGTTGTTAACGGGTTTTGGATCTTCAACCTCTACTATTTCTCGGGCCCGTTCGTTATCGCTAGTTAAGGCGGCTAACGTTTTGTCTTTGTTCACGAATCCCACCCTTGGATGATGATCCAAAGGTGTAGCACGTTACCAAGAAATAT
>JADLZK010006171.1:0-18854 GCA_015847255.1 Hyparrhenia diplandra | reverse complement strand
GAGAGAGAGAGATTAGGGAATAACTTCTTTCTTGATTCCAATTGTTCCTGGCGTACATGCATATAAGGCCCGTGGCCCAACAGATGGAGAAAGTCTCCTTGATTGTAGGACTAATCTTAACAAGGCAACAACTAATCGGCTAACTAACTTGCCTCCTAGCCACTCGCCTGCCCCTCCCGCACCGAGGCTGCTCGCTGGCTGCTTTGCACGCCGGCTGCTTTCGGCACGTCGCGGGCTCGCTGCGCCGACATATGGGCGCCGCACATGACATCTCCCGCCGTCGGACCAGCCTCGTCCCTCGAGCCGGAAAGTGGGGAGGCGAGCACGGAAGTCGCCGAAGTCCTCCCAATCGCGGAGGCGGCGGGCTCATCCTTCCACCGACCAGCACTTGGCGCACACCACGCGCCATCCCGGCAAATGTGATCTTGTGCGCCGGCACCATCGCGCCGATGAGTTGGTGGCGGCATTGGGCGCGGGTGGGCGGCGTGCCGACAAACTGCTTGAGGACGCCGTGGAAAACATCGCGGAGAGCGCGCCGAGTCGAGCAAGCAAACAAAGAACGCTTTATGACCTCACCGACGCGGCACGGCCGGCGGCGGCGGCTTGCTTCGGCCGTCGGGTACGGGCGACGCGCGCCCTCGCTGTGCGAGGCGGAGGAGTGCCCAATCGCCGACTTGGTAGTGCACCGGGCCGATGGTGCCGGTCATACACACGCTTCGACCGCCGCGCTGTTCCGAGGCGACAGCGCATATCGCCGAGAAGGCAAAGACGTTCCTCCATCTCCCCGAGCAACAAAGCTGGCCCACGCCCGGTGCCGGCTCATAAGAGCGGATGGTCGGAGGGTCGCGGCCATAGACCACGGCGGCGTCTCGAGCGATGACGGAAGGCGGTGTTGTAGATGTACTCAGCCACGGAAGCGGCCGAGCCCGGCCGGGACGGTCACGGAAGCGGGCCGAGGTACATGACGATCACCCGGTTGGCGCTCCGTCCGCCGTCCGTTTGTGGATGGAATGCCGACGACATGTAGAGCTTGGTGCTGTGGAGCCTCATGAGCTCGCCCGAAACCGGAGGTGAACACCGGTCGCGGTCCGAGACGATGGACTCGGAACGCCATGAAGGCGAACGACATGTCGGGAAGAATGCTTGGGCGACGGTCTCGTCGGTGCTCTGGTGCGCGCTAACGGGATGAAGTGGCAATACTTGTCGGGGCTACGACGACGGAGAGGATGACCGCCTTGCCTTGCACCAGCGGGCAATGGCCAATGAAGTCAATGCCAATGTCGGCCCAAACTCGGAAGGGATGGGCGGCGGGCCGAGAAAGCAGTCCGGCCGGCCTCAAATGGTCCGACTTGTACCACCGGGCGCGTCTTTGCACGCCACAAATTCCTGCACCAAACGACGCATGTTGGGGAAATAAAAATCGCGCCGCAGCGGTGTGCGCGGCCAGGCGGTGGATGCCCTCATGGCCATCGCTGTGGACGGCCCGGATCTCCCGGAGAAGTGGAGACGCCGCAGGGGATGTAGAGGCGGCCTCCTCCAACCATGCCGTCGGTGATGGTCCACGGGGCGAGTGCGGTGTCCGCACTGGGCTCGTCGTGGATGGCGACCAGCGCTGGATCAGTAGCCCGGGCGTGGGCGGGAGTCGCCGATGAAGTCGAACCGCGGGCGCCGAAGTGGCCGCCAGCTCGCCCTCCTCGTTGTCATGGCGGGAGGGGCGGGCGACGGTCATTGTGGCGCCGAAGCGTACCACCGTGAGTCGCCGGCCAGCCTGCCGACCCGATGCCGCGGATCGGATCGTGGCGCCGGTCGAGGAGGTACCGGCACTATAGTGGTCCGTCTTGACGAGGAAGCGGCGCCCTCGATAAGGCCTCGGTGCCGCACCGCTGGACGAAGCCGATGAGCTCGCGCCGTAAGCCCGCCTGAGGCGCCGGTGGCGAGGAGCCACCGGCCGGGCCGCAGGCCACCGGTGTCCTTCCGGACGAGCACAGCCCCAAAGCCGGTCGGCCGACGTCGCCGCACTCCACGACGAGCGCCTTGGCGGTCGGGCGCATCGCGAGGGACGGGGCCGACGTGGATCGCCGCCTTGAGTGCCGAAACGCCGCACCGCGCCCGCCCCATGCGGCCATCCCTTCTTGAGCGCCGCCGTCGGGAGCAGCCACCGCGTCGCCTAGTTATGTATGAACTTGCGGTAGTAGCCCGCGAGCCCGCAAGCCACGCGCCAAGACGGACGGAACGCGGCGCCGCCGGGCCGTGGATAGCCTGCACCTTGGCCGGATCCATGGCCACTCCATTTGCCGAGATGATGTGGCTCGGTAGGCGGCCGACGAGGCACCAAAAAGAGCACTTGGTGCGCTTTGATGAAGAGCCGGTGGCGGCGCAGCTCGTCGAGGACAGCGCCAAGTAGGTGGCGAGATGATCCGCCTCCATGTCTTGTCAAATCAAAATGTCGCTACCGGGACGGCGGCGGAGGAATGGCCGAGTACGCCATTCATCAAAGCTTGAACGGGCGGGCGCGCTGCGCAGGCCGAACGCCATGACCAAGAACTCGTACAGCCCGTCGGTGGGTGCGAACGCCGTTTGTGGACGCCCCTCGTGCCGCATGAGCACTGGTGGTACCCCGAAGCGCAGTCCGACTTGAGAAGAACTTACGCCGTGGAGTTCATCCAGAGCTCGTCAACCACTGGGATCGGGAAGGCGCCCTGATCGCCACCGCTGTTCAAGGCCCGGTGAGTCGACGCAAGCGCCACGAACCGCCGGGCTTCTTGACGAGGAGAACCGGGCGAGAACGGCGAGTCGCCGCGGCGCGACGATCCCTTGTTCGATCATGGCGGCACATTGCCGCCCAATTCGTCCTAGGGCAGCCGGGTACCCGTACGGGCGGGACGGGCGCACCGGGCCATGCGTCGGGCTTCAGCGAGGGATCGACACGCTGGCGCGCCCAGGGGGCAGGCCTCGGTGGCGTGGCGAAGACCCCGGCGAACGCCGTCGAGAGGGCCTCCAACACCGCTCGCCCTCGCGCCGCCAGGCGCACGGCCGGACCGGCCCGCGGGGGCACCCGGCCAGGAGATGGTGCGGCTCGCTGGAAGGAGCGATCGCGCCGCCGGCCGGTCCCGCATACCCCTGCCGCGCCGGCGCCTTGGTGCCGAGGGCGATGTCGCATCGTGCCAGCCGGGGCATGACATAGAGGTCCGCCGAACGCCGCGCACCGTCGATGAGCAGCGGCGCTGGCCGCGGATGGCGCCGGCACACGTGATCCGCTCGCCGTTGGCGACCATGGCCGCGGAGGCGTGGCGCCGACAAGAGGCGTAATGTCCGTCGCGCAGCCTCCCCGAGATGAAGTTATGGGTGCTGCCGAGTCGAGGAGGGCGAGAGGCAGCCCCCAATGCCACCGCCAAGCGCATGGTGTCGACCATGGGCACGCCGGCCACGGGCGGCGAAAAACAGGGAGCTTCCTTGTCCCCAAGCGGCGCGCGTCGTTGGCGTCATCGAAGCTCCACACCGGTCGGCCAAGAAGATCCGCTTGCAAAAACCGGTTGGCCACGAGAATATTTTCTCCCATCACGGACCCAAAGCATAGACCGAGGCGGGCGGCGTTCGCCTGTTCGTGGGCGCGCCGTGTTGCCATCGCGCGATCGACGCGGCCCCGCGGCGCGGCGCTGGCGCGCACCGAGGCGGCGGCGCGACCGGGGCCGCGGCGGCGGGCGGTGGCGCTAAACCGCGCGCGCCGGGCGACCCGGGGCGGGGCTGGGCGGTCCATTTCCATGAGCTCCACCGGGCGGCCGGGCCATCGCGCGCGCGAGCGTCTCTCCGGTTGTGGATGCGCACCGCATGGCTGAGCGGGCGGTAGAAGGCCACCCGTGAAGAGCTGGACCCTGCGGAGGTCTCGGTCCCGGCCGGGCCGCCGGTGAGGAGGAGGGCTTGGAACCGTTACAAGACTTCTTCCACCGACCCGGTGCGCCGGCATCTTCGAGAGCTCGAAGAGGGGGGGCCGATCGGAGAGAGGCCCAAACCAGCAGTGGAGGAGTTCCTTGAACCGACCCGGCCGGCGTGCCTTCATCCTCCTCCGAGCCGATGTACCACACCGGGCCACGCCCGAGATTGAACGAGGCCATCCACACCTTCTCCTCCGCATGATCTGCGCTGGGTGAAAGTAAGATTCACACTTTGTTGATGAAGAGCAAATGGATCGGACTTGCCGCCGGCCGAAGTCCATCTTATTGAACCGGGCGGGGCGGTCGTTGTGGTGGCTGCCGTCGGTGTTTCCCGCCCACCGATGATGAGGCCGGCTTGTCCTTCATGGCTGCCATGTCGACCTTCATGGAGGGCGTGATGTCGGCGACAGGTCCTTGACCAACTTGGTGAGATCGGCGATGGCCTGCTCAGCCATGGTTGGTTGGGCAGCAAAGGGAGGCGGTGGATGAGGATGGCGAGGGCGGCGGAGAGGCCGGTGGTGCGTCCCGTCGTGGATGGGGAGTTGAGCGGGAGCGGGCGGCGAAGATCGCCGGACTCGTGATACCGGGTTGTCAAGAGCGCCGGGTCCCTGATGGGCCGGACCTCGGGCTCACGGCTTCGTAGCCGCCGTCCGCCTCGCCGCCGCAGGTTTGCCCCACCGCCGGGCTCGGCAGAGAGAGAGAGAGATTAGGAATAACTTCTTTCTTGATTCCAATTGTTCCCGGGCGTACATGCATATAAGGCCCGTGGCCCAACAGATGGAGAAAGTCTCCTTGATTGTAGGACTAATCTTAACAAGGCAACAACTAATCAGCTAACTAACTTGCCTCCTAGCCACTCGCCTGCCCCCTCCTGCACCGAGGCTGCTCGCTGGGCTGCTGCACGCCGGCTGCTCGGCGCCGCCGCGGGCTCGCTTTCGCTGCCGACATATGTGCGCCCGCACATGACAAGTGACTTGATGGGGATAGATATGGGAGGTCGCTAGCTGTTCGGCCGCCGGTTTCCTACCAATGGCGGCTGGTGTCGCTGGCCTTTCAGCCGCCGGTTTCCTACAAATGGTGGCCGGTGTCGAGAGGTAGGCAGCAGAGAGATAAGAAAATAGAGAAGGGAGGTGAGAATAGGAATTGGCTGTAATTGCTTGTTTATTCCTTGATCACTTCTGATTATAAAGAGATCTACATTCATAATTCTCTCCTAGATTCTTGCCTGTCTAATTCAGGCTTTCCTGATTGACCCCTCACAACTCACCTGCATAAGTAGCCCCTCTGACGGTGTCTAGCTGTTGCCGACCATAACAGCAATGGCTAGGATTTGCTCCCTCCAGCCTGGACACTATCATATGCTCACAGGAAGTTGCACAAGCCAGTTGTGGTCTTTTTGTGGACCCCGAGTAATCTGACTTTTGGACATGTGTATAAGTTAAAATTTCCATCCGTGACAAATTTTCTCCTTCCACAATTAAGCTAGGTGACCCACAACGGCCAATGTATGGTGAACTTAACATGCCTACTGCCAAATTGGATACCAAATTATTTAACACAGGTAATCCATAATCTTTCATGCTAGAGTTGTACGTGTGGCCTCACTCCACCTTCTCCAGGACCACGTGTCCTACTGCATGAGCATGTAGTTCTGTTTTTATAGGAATGAAATTCCACCAAGATTGCACAGTCATAACATGTGCTGTTTTCTTACATGACCTAGGATACATGAGGTGCTAATAAAATTCAAGCTTGAAAGCTTTAAATCACAGACCAGAACACCAACTGAAGATAGCTCAGAAGCTAATGTTTCCTATTGGAGCTTAGTGTTACGACTAATCCACATGATATGGGATTTGTATACATGCAATCAGCTCTGCATGCATGGGAGGCCCAACCAATCCAACTTCCCTGCACCTTTGCCCAGCCTCTTGTTTCCATCAGAATTATTTTCCAACTTATTGGCTTTGGTGTTTCAGTTATGAATAGCACTTCCAACATGGGGGTTCTATCCGTACAGGTGTGGGCAATTGTGCACTGTGTTGAGCTCTAATCTGTGCATTTGTGAAATTTTTTTGTCAATTGAAACTTGAGGGGAACACTGTATAAAAATCATTTTCATCAAAAAAAAAAAATAAAAAAATCATCAGCACCAGTATGCTTTTGTAAGCTAATGCTTCATGGGATCTCGGGCAATTCTACCTGTACTGTTAGGCAACTGAAGATTCAGCACTGAGAGAAAAACATCAAAATCCAAGTAATCACTGTTGTCACATGTGCATGCAACTCAGCCTTAGTTTCTTCTTGGTCCAAGCAGTGAGGGAGGCACCAAGAAAAAAAAATGTTGACAAAAAGAGGGATCGATGATAAGAGGAATCACCACTAGCCCTATAAAGAGTTGGAGTGCGAAGAAAGATGGTGAGTGCATTAAGTGGTAGGCGACGTCCCCGTCGATAGCGGGCGCCCGGTGGTGACTTCGAACTTCAAGATTTGCCGGCTCGGTCCTTCGAAGGTGCTCATAGGGGTAGGGTTTGCGTGCGTGTGTTTCATAGGGGTGAGTGTGCGTGCGTGTTGAGCGTCTGCGTTGTACTGTGTAATCTCAAAAAAAAAAAAAGATTATGATGATGCATGACATGATAAAACATGCCCTGCAGCATGCTCACCCAATCATGTGTAACAACTAACAAAAGCATCACATCATGATGAAGTGGGAGTAGGCTCGTGCTGACCTAGGAGCAACTTGTTGCCACTTGAACTTATTGGTTGAGTTGGCATCTCCCTTCAAAATCAAACTTTATGATGTTGTTGTGCTGCCTATGTCAAGTTTCTCCTAAAAGATAAAAGTGTAGAACTTTGATAACAAACTACCAGTTCAGGCGCATCCTCCCCGTTGGAATATAAGTGAATTGCCCACCTCTCCCCCATCAGCTTAAGCTTTTGGGTTGAATTGGTTGGTGCATGCAACTTAATATGGTCTCGAGTTCAAATCCTCGTTAGCGCAATTAAATAAAATAATTGCTGCTCGCTCCTATTCCACGTCTGAGGCCTGAGGGAGCCTCCACGTGAGGGGGAGTGTTGGAATATAAGTGAATTGCCACCTCTCCCCATCAGCTTAAGCTTTTGGGTTGAATTGGTTGGTGCATGCAACTTAATACTCCCAACCTGGCCCATCATCTTCCCAAGGCCTGGTGCTTCACGTTGGCCACTACACCAGCAGCTTTCCCTTGAGACACCTGCAAACTATTTAGCAGTGAGTTGCATCCTTGTATTGCCATTGGGCAAGCCAGACTCGCTAGACTTTTCCTTTAAATTAAATATTTCATTACTTTTTATTGGTTTAGGATTACATCGCCTGTGTGCTAGCACAATAGCACTTTTCTGCATATTAATATGCATTATTATTATATTTTAAGTTGCCAAAAGGAGTTCTGCAATTCTGATGGCAAAAATGGTGTTTCAGTTACTAAAGGCTTTCAAGAAGCGAAGTGAACCTTGGGTTCAACATTTAAAAGCAAAGGAGAGCAAGAACAAGTTTAGAGGACCAGGGGATTTTGATCAATCGTCTCTCGAAAGAATGCTATTTAATGAATGCTTGGCGACTATGTTTATACCCAAGTATTGTATCTCTTCAATTATCTATCATGCTCATATCATAGTGTTCACAGGATGTTACTTGGTTTTGAATTGATCAGCATGCTTTGCATAGTTTAGATTTCATCGTTTATAACTAGTTTTGCTAAACCATATAAACTTTATTTATTGTGTTCTAAATTACATATCTTTAATTTATCTGAAGATATCCGGTCAACTATGTGGCATGCATGCTTAGTTGCAAAGCAAGGTGAAGTTGCAGTGTGCTGAAATATCAAAAACGAGGCGCAGTCATGCTGATAATGGCTTGCCTTAATAACTTTTATGTATTGCTCATGCATTTTGTTAGTCCAATATGTAGTGCAAACTGGTGAAATGAATTATTATTTCTCATCCTTGCCTTTATTTGTGCGGTTCAACTTAGGACTCTGGTTATCAACTGGATACATATTGTCCTTGTAACCCAAACACATTGGATGCATTCCTTATCATATGGCTTGGGACACCCAAAGATGTCACTGTTGCCTTTTTTCAAATTTACTTATCACCAAAAATTCCATCATCATATTGTTGATATGAATCAGCTGCATAACTCTAAACTAATTGCAACATCATTGGCAATACAAGCTGATGTAAATATTGACTCAAATTTTTTTTTATGTAATATGTGGATGTTTCCTAGAATAATGAACACTGAACATCCTGGTTGTGCTAAGATCCTTATTGATTCTTCATCATTTGTCTCTGAACTATAATTTTATTTTTCTCTGCAACACCTGTTTGGTTTCGTTGATATGATGCTGATGGATACATGTTTGGATTTCCCTCTTACAGTTATGCACTTGGTTTATCGTCTGATTGTTGGTTAGCAAATATGGACGGTTCTTAACAAATGGAGTCGATCAAGATGAAAAGAATTCAATTAAGGAAGACATGATTAGATTAGTTGACCTTTATTACTTGGCTCTCGATGGGCACAAGGTTAGTTACAATGATATGGTCTAGGCTTCCATGCAATTATAAATTTCATATCATTCTTTTTTGTTTATATTTGATCTGTCCAGAAAAAAAAGATACAAAATAAATGAAATGTGCAATATCCTATTTTGGTAAATATTTATTTGTTTATATTTGATCTAGTCTTTTTTGGCAGCATGCTCTGTTTCAACAGTTGTTTTTTTGCCATGTCTCTGCCAATTAAACAGGTCGATGTGGATCATAAACTGAGGGTACAATCATATCCACACTTCATGGAGAAGAAAGGATTTGATTTCTATCATTCTACATCTATTTTGGGTAGAATCTACGATGAGACTGACAGAGTAATAACACAACAATGTGATGAGCAAATTGGTAAGTTGTCTTTCTGCTAGTTGGCACTCCACTGTCACCTTTGAACCAACTGATCTAGCTTAGATTTCTTCTAGGTTGGTCTGTTTTTAAAATTATTATTCTACTGGTACCGTTGTGCATATTCATGTGATATCTGGGTCCACTGAGATTTTTACAGATAATGGAATAGTTAATATTCCAGTGCTTACATCTGAGGATGTACACACCAAGACTTATACAAAGTGAGCCGTATTAGATAATGCAATATTTAACTTTTTCCAACATCTACATCTGAGGATGTGCACAGCCAAAATTTATTACAGGGTGAACCATATGGTGACTAAGAATTGTTTTCCTAATTTCTCTTGATACCTTTCAGATGTTTTCTTTTCCTAATTTCTTAAATAATATATGAAGCTTCTTTTTTTTAAAAGGAAATTGAAGCTACTTTCTTTATTTCTTCTGTTGTAATCAGAGATAACAACACTGCCATGCTTCGATGAGGTGGAGGCATCCCCAGAATGCACCTCCCTATGGGGAGCACCGCTTCACGAAGAGTACTTGAGAAAGAGTACACAACTTTTAAGCTGGGTAAAGAAGAAAAGAACGATGAGTTTCAGAAGCTCTACCAAAGCTACAAGCATGTAAGAATCTTCTTACTTGATGTGTCAAACCACAAGCACAAGGAAATAAAGCAAAGCTAGCTTTCAGTGTCAATCGGCTATCACTTATATGTCAATAAACTAACCCTGCGTGCAATGCAGTTGCTATACGATGCAGATGAATTCGAGGAGACCAAGCGGGACCTCTCAGACGTGTTCATGGAGGCGTGCTCTATCTACAGGATCGTCTACGGCCGAGCAAGGTCTACCAGGAGCGTCAACAGGTGCCGTTTCGTGTGGAACGTGGCTGGAGCTGCGCTGTGCCATCTCCACGCCACCAAGCACGCGGTGCAGCGTGGGGAGAAAACCGCGCTCTGCCCGCTTTCGGTTATCCGCCAACTTTACATCTGAATTGAATGCGCTACTTGTTTCTGTCTGCAATGAACCTGGGTGATGTGGTGGACTCGGTGGCTGCCTGGGTGGCTGTGAATTGAACTACTTACTTATTTCTGCCTGTATATATGTGCATCTGACCTGTTGTAAGCTACTACGTATGTGAAGTCTTGCAAAACTGTAAGCAGCACCTAGTGGCAAAGCTGTGTCAGTGGAATTGTTATATTGGGTCAGGAGCCCATGACAGTGGAGACCCTGTCGCTGTGTCGCTAGCAGTTTCATTGTGGCCGCCTCCAGGTGGGGTGTGTGTGTAAGCCAGGCCCAACAAATTACATTCGCCTTGATTGGTCCTTGATTGACTTCCTGTTGTGTTCCGTTAAAACTTTTTGTTCAGATTTTTTTTTTTAAAACATCTCGTTCAGGTGGGTTTTATTTGAGAAAATTTTTTCTATATATGCTATCTCCCATAGCCATCTAAAATCTCATTTTTTTTAATGCACTATGCTTCCATTGTTGATCATGTGCAGTAGCCTTGGTTAATTAACAGGAAAAGACCAAATCCACCCCCTTTTTTTCAGTTGGACATAAATTTAGTCGCTCCCTTTTATACTCTGATTGAGCATGTAATGTAGATTATTACACCTGTGAAACTTTAAAAGGATCTATTCACTTATAACGAGTGTTCTGTAAGCTTATCTTCACAACTGTGGGCCGGTGGCCACGCTCGCAGTTAGCAATAGCACGAGCATAGCCAACAACCAACGCACCAAGCAGTAGAAAGCAACAATCTGCATCGCCATACACTAAGCAACTCATATAGGGGCTGATTGGTTGCTCGAATCTCCACCAGCCAGGCCGGAGGGCCTGTGCAGGCTCGAATTAGCCCAAATGAAACCATTCACCTAGCTGTGTTTGTTGCCATGTCTGGGGCATACAGGATGACAATGATTTTGTTTGGTTGCCTGTGCGGATGATTCTATGGTACCTGGCGCTCTCCTTGTTTGGTTGGCCGCACGGCATAAGTGCTAGCACCCAAGTATCATTTTGGTGAGGTTACCATCATCCTTGGGACACAATCGAGGCGCTGGCGGAGCGGGCGCGCGCCGCTGAGCTGTAGCGCCGCCTCGAGCAGACCTACGGCAAGCGCCGCTGACTCGTTGAGGAGGCCCAGGGCTGGATCCACGAGATCCACGCGCGACTCTGCCACCACCAGGACCGGGAGCGCGGCGGGAGGGGAGCAAGACCAGTAGCCTCCCGCCCCGTCGGCACTCCCAACTTCAGCGTCTTGGCGGTGCTGAGGCTGATCCCGGCGCGGCCCTCGGCAACCTCATGCTGCAGCGCCGCACGCATGCGCAGCGTCATCGTTAGGCGCCAATGTTGGCGGCGCACCAGTCAACAGAGCATGCGGCGGCACTGCTATGCTCGGATTGGGGAAGAACCGAGCAACGGTAATCTTATCCTCGTGCCTCATCTAGGAGGACAGCGCAGTCTCCCGCGTTGGACGCGCGCCTCACCATGTCGTCCCGGCTCACATGGGAAGCCCGATTTCTGCGTACCAAAAACTTACATCGGGGCAGCCTCAAATGCACGGTGCCGTGCAGGAGAACGGAGCGAGGAGGAGAATCAAACACACCACTGGAATGAGGCTAGACAACTAAACGGTGCAGGGACAGCCCGGTTTGGCCAACCAATGAGCCCCATAGCCGATCAGCCCATAACATTGGTTCCTGCCACCTCCTTTCTAGCTGAGTTGTCCATTCGCTTGTTCTTGATCACCTTTACAATTGGTGATCATCGGTAGAAGCAATAGAATTTTGAATATTCATATACTCTCATACAATTACCTTACGTATGAAAGGGATTACATTTTAACACCAATGATAAATATCAAAACGGCAGTGCTAGCGTCCGGACGTCCAGACGGACGCTTGTATCTGGATGCCTGCATCTGCACTATTTCTCCCGAAGCCTGCACCCATCCCATGTAGGGTCCGCATCACCTGGACCCTACCCGTGGATCCTGACTACACGTGGGGAGTCCCCGCTCGCACCCATCCACTGCTCATGAGGATGCACGCGATAGGTGGTTGCAACATGTGGCTATGCCAGCTTCGAGAAAAAGAGGGGGACGGAGCGACAGATGCCCAGACGACGCTAGGAGGAGGAGGAGGCACCGAGGCGAAGGGGAGCTTTAAGGAAACAAAAAAATGTAATAGTCTATCTACTTTTGAAATATCCAAATGCAACAATTGCAACATACATATGAAGGCAGATGAAACATTCATCTACAACACTATATACATACTAACACAGCTCAAAGCACTCGAAAACATGCGTACGAAACACTTAAAAACACCTGAAAAACACATGGAAACCATTTGCAAACATATGTGTATAGGCACTGCAACATTCTGATATACTTTTACAACATTAAGACGAAACAATTGCACCATCCGAATAAAACATCTGGAACACTTGAAGCATACTCTTGCAACATGGGATTTTGAGTGCAACATCTCAAAGCTTGGAGACGGCAAGGAAGCATGCGAGGAGGCAGGGAAGGCAGAGTCGGCGAGCAACAGTGACCCTAGCGTCGACTACGAGGCAACTAGCTCTTGCGGCCCCTAGAGCCAAGGAGACTGAAGACCCTCAAGGAACTCTTGAGGGATGTGGACGGTATGGTCCTCCCCAACGGCCTCGGCATTGGAGGAGAGGACCAATGACAACACGGAGAGTGCAGGCATGGAGGCCCGGCGCGAGGCTTGCGATGGCACTAGTCATGGGGCACATCACAATGATGGATCTGCTGAGGAATTGAAAGGTCCTAATGGCTAGAGGGGGGGTGAGTGAATAGCCTATTAAAAATACTTGCAACAACACTAAACACCCGGATTAGTAAATAAGATGGCGAAGGTAATAAGCGGTGCTACAAGCTATCTATGCAAGCCACAAGTCAAGAATGATAATTCTATTATCTCTAAAATCACACAAGGGCTATGTCACTAGTATACTCCTAGGTGATCAAGCAATTCTAACTAATACTATCACTAGGAGCTAAACTAATCTTACCAACTAAGCAACCTAGCAACACTACACAAGATATCAAAGTAAATGCACGAGGAGGAGGTGTTTGATATACCGACGTCGATGTGTAGAGGTGGAAGCCAATCACCGTGATCAACAAGAAATCTCCAACGAGCACAACAAGGTTGACACGATGATTTTTCACCGAGGTTCACGTGCTTGCCGGCACGCTAGTCCCCGTTGTGGCGACACACTCACTTGACGGTTGCTAAGCAATGGCGGTGCCAAATCCCCCTGGGAGCTCAAGCGAACCGAACACAAGAGAGGGTCCAACAAGCCACGAGCAATCCACTAGTGATGCCTTTGGCGTACCTCCCGCGGGGTAAGGCTCAACCCCTCACAAGTCCACCGGTGTGGCCTCGAACAAGCTCCAATCGAGCTCAACACCGCCTCTTGCTCCAAGCCGCTAGGGAACCAAGCAAATTCCCAAGAGAAACAAGATCCCGCGGCCTTCCCAAGGATGAAGTGCCTCTAGATGCAAGACTATCAAGCAATGCACTTCTATCACTCTCAATCTCACTCAAGAATCGAAGTTAGAGTGAAGAGATGAGTGGAGGAGAGTCTCACAAGCTCACAAATGAGTTAGACTGTTGAAATGTGCAAGAGGGACCTCAAAAGAACCGGCCAAGCCACTATATATAGACCCCAAGTCGAAATAGAGCCGTTGGCCAAAAGTTCCCTTCTGCTGTTTCGCCGGACGCCCGGGGCTCCGCCGACCTGCGGCCCAGCGCGCCCAAGCGGCGCGAGAGCGCCTTTGCGCGGGCCGCGCCCAGCGCGTGTCCCGGGGGCCTCCGACATGCTTATTGGACCGCGTTTTAGCGACGCGCCGGCTCGAGCCGCCGTTGTCCACACGTTGTCGGATTTCACTTGAACAGCGCCGGACGCATGGATTGGTTTGGCGCGTCGAGCCCTCACCCGGACCAGCGTCGGCCGCGCTGATTCAAACTTTTACATCGCTGGCGCGCGGCGCCGAGGCCCAGCGTCGGCGTAGTAGAAAAAGTTCCTCTTCATCGTTGCGTCGTCGTCTTTCCAACTTTCCAAGTTTCGCTTCTTGTCTTGAGTTGCCAACACTTCGAATGTGTCCCATGAGCACGAGTGTTAGCATGTCGCGATCGGTTAGACAAGAACGAAGTTAGTGCTCTCAATCCTAAATGCATATGCAAGTCAATTGGACCTAAAAGCACTTCACCAAAGGATTGTCGCGACATCCCCTCTTGATAGTCGGCTATCTATCCTATAATGTGATCATGCTCTATCGTGTCTTGATCACCGAAAAGGAAAAAACCCTATCAAGATACCTTTGCCTTGATCTCCCGGGTTCCTCTCAAGCCGATCACCGAGCTTGACGATCCATCATGTCCACCATCATCGTCCATGTTCATGATCATCATGCTCCTTGTCATCCATCTAATCCTATCTCATAAGTCACACTTAGAGCAAAGGATTAGTACCACAAGTGTGTCATCAATTTCTAAAACCAAACATAGAGATTTCAGGAATGGGGAGAACAGACGGAAAGGCATGGGATATGGCGGATTTATCGAGGAAAGGGATGGGAACGGGAGAGAAGTGGGTAGGTGGGGAAGGACGCCATCCAGCCGTGTGTGGGTAGGAAGGAGCGGTGGGAGGTTCTCCGTCCATCACGCTCGAGTAAAGAATTACGACACCTAGATAGAAGTTCGGAGGTGTTGGTTGGGCTGGTGCATGCAACCCACTATCAGGAACGTCCGACGTGAACGGTCACCCGATATCAAAATCATATTCTTCTTAAGCCTGCGACATATCATCAGAGCATGCTCAACGCAAGTATACATTCATGGTAGTCTTACAATTGGGGGAGGAAATGTAGATTTCCGTTAAGGGAAGGAAAAGTAGATTTCCATTAAACTTGGGGAGGAAAAGTAGACTTCTTCCTAAAAAGTTTACTTCCAGGTAGATTAAAAGTTTCAAGACCACCAAACTCACATTGCAAACTCCAAGCAGCCTTTTACTTTTCTAACCAATTCTACTATCCTTTTTCTTTCTCCTACTCTCACATGTCCCTTTCTATGAGCACTTTTGCATCGAGCACCAGTGGCTTGCAGAAGCTCCTCTGCAACCTGCAAGCTACTACTACTTTATCTCCACAGTGGCATCCGATCCTAGGGGAGCGGTTGAGGCTATAAGCTTTCATCCCCGCGTTGGGGCCGGCCTCAGGAGCGCAAATGACACGTAAGAAATTTTCACCTTTTCTTTTCAAGCCAATGGTTCCATTACAATAGGATTCGCTATGTCATATCATATGTCCGCAATTTGGTCACGTCCAAGCCAAGAAATGAAACATGGGGTGTGTTTAGAACCCCAATTTTTCTCCAAACTTTCTCAAATTCCCATCACATCAAAGCATTAAATGCACCAAAAGACATATGTCCGGAGTATAAAATGTAGATAAACAAAATAACTAATTGCACAGTTTAGATGTAGATTGCGAGACAATTCTTTTGAGTCTAGTTACGCCTTCATATTTACCACAAACAAACAAAAAATGCTACAATGTTTTCAGTTCGCTAAGATTTTCAGGGATCTAAACACACCCATGTAAAAGTTGTCTTTGCTCAGTTTTCTTATCTTTTTTTTTTTTAAAAAAAAAATCAGCTTACGTGTTTGTATTGGCCATGTGCTGAAATACCCTTTATGTGATTTTCCCACAATTCAGGATCCATCCCTGCTGCGGTCTCTCAGACACTCTCAAACATGGCCCTTGTCTGGCGGCACATAGCCACCGCCGCCGCCGATGTAGTCATTAAAGACCGTTACGGCGGGTTCTGCTTTCTGGAGGGCAGTTCCATGCTCCCCACTATCCAAGCCCACGACGACGTCGAGCTGCTCAACTGTCGCTGCCTCGCCGGCTACGACTTCTCCCGCGGCGACATCGTTGTTTTCAGGTCACCTTTCCGCCGCACGTCCCGGATTTCTTGCCATTTCTTCGATTTGATCTGATTGATGGGGTCGGCCCGCTGATCCGACGCCGTCTCGTTTTCAGGCCGCCGACGGACCATCGGAAAATGGTGGTGGTCCAGAGGCTGATTGCGCTGCCGGGGGATTGGATCCAGATCCCGACGTGGGAGATCCGGCAAGTCCCCGACGACGACTATTGGGTGGAAGGGGACAATGCCGCCCAAAGCTGGGACTGAAGCTTCATGCGTTGTTTCTCATCCTTGCTGAGCTGCTGTGCCTCGGTGATTATCTTGCCAGTAGCTGGAATGTCGAAGACGATCTGGAGATCGTCGCTGTAGAATTTTAAGCTTGATCCACAAGGTAATTCCAGGTTGGAATTCGGGACATCGACCATTGCCATCAACCAGCCAGATTTCTGTTGGTACACTTAATTGAGGGGGAACTTGAGGAGGCCGCCGAACCCTTTGGATTCGACGAGCCTGGCTTTTTCAGCATTAAACCTGGATATGATGTCGTGTATAGACTTGACCGAGCTTCCCGATTGTATGCCTCCCGAATCTTGTGTTGAGATGCTCTCAGCTGGTGCCATGGGAAGGGTATGCTGGCCGGCGGGGCTCATAGTACGACGAGGCATCGGTGGGCGCGTGGAATCTGCATAGAGATTTAGAGTTGTGATTGTGAGAGTTTTCAATGAACAACTACTATATGCGATTTTAAAGTTTTGCAATGAACTGACGTCGTTGCCGCGAGCTAGATCTGGAAGAACGCCGTGCTGGTAGAAGAGGAATAATTGTCATCGATTTTTTTTGGTGGGTTGGTGGATGGGTGATTATAACTTTTCAATTCATTGGGCGGGCGAATCTCCACTATAATGTCCTGTCTTGAGGCTCCGCGAAATCAATCGGTCCCACCTAAACAACTTCATCGATTGAAGGGATAAGATTGGAAGTTGGATGCAAACAACTTCATCTGATTGAAGGGATAAGATTGGAAGTTGGATGCGGGGTCGTACAGACTCACCGTCCCGCGGCATCTGTGATGGCTACCTGCGTTCGAATCTCGATCACCGTAAAACAAAAAAGGAAAAAAACAACGACGCCAGCCAGTGCCCTAGCGTCACCACCACGGCCAGCGACGGGATCCACGGAACCACGACGCTAGCCGGAGCCTTAGCGTCACCACCACGACCAGCGACGGGATCTAACTGGCGGCGACCATCGTGCTCGCCATCGGGCCTGGCGGCGATCGCATCCAAGCTGCCGGATCAGTCGAGTGCAACAGCTCCAATTCCTCCTCGCGCTGATCGATCTCATTGCGAGAGTGACCTCATGGCGGCTGCGGCCAAGGGCGACGCCGCCGTCGGCGTCCACCGCTGCATCATCACCGCGTCGAGCGCCTTCTACCTTGACTACTTTGTCTCGGGACCGCTGCATCATCTACGACGGGATCGACAGGATCTGGGACTGCCCTCCCCCCGATGGTGCGATCTGTGCGGCCGTCCCCCAGCGGTGCGATTTTCCCCGGAGAGTACAAAGTATGTGTTCCTCTCATCGCACAAAAAAGTTTACTCCAGATCGTAAATTCATTTAATCCTGGGAACCAATTGAAAACTGAATCCAAAATTTATAAGGATAACCTCTGTGGTTGAATTCTAAACCTTGGCTCATATCAGAGAAAAAAATTACAACTGATTGTTTCATCAGGTTACCTCTAGAGTGCAGCAATCTTACGGTGCCTCTGATTTTTTCAACGATGCAGTGACCTTCGCCCATGCTACCCTCTTGTACTGATTAGTGTTTTGCTGCACAATCTTACGGTGCCTCTGATTTTTTCAACGATGCAGTGACCTTCGCCCATGCTACCCTCTTGTACTGATTAGTGTTTTGCTGCACAATCTTACGGTGCCTCTGAATCCAGCCTCCACCAAGTCCTTGGATTCTGATCTGAGGTGGTCTTTGGTTTTTCAGCAGCGCTCGGAAGCTGCCGTGAGCCTCCCTACAATAACAGGACAACGAATGATCACTCAGAGGTACACTGTTTCTCTCTCTTTAATTCACTATCTATCGTGTGTTACATGTCATATTTTTGCCTTGCATTTTCTCTTTTTCAGCAGCCTGCCGAAGCTGCATGCATAATGTCCCGTACCTGTCATACAATACCCAGTTTTGTATTCATAAGACATTGCTGTTTCATAATTTCAGGAAAATACAATGGTCCTGTAGTAGTAATAACGCATCAAAGAATAAAAAAAAATTGATCTTAAAAGAGCATATAATGTGATGTACATTTATTTCTCATAACATGCTACCCTATTTCCTCCACGTTCTGCATCTGGAGTGAACCTTTCACAAAGTGCTCCTGCCAGTGGAAGCCAAATGTTGACAGAATCATATCGTGCTAAGCATGAGATTACCATCGTCGAATATGATAAACTAATCCACCCCTTTTATTTTTGTTACCCTCAGTTATCACTGTTGTCTTTTGTTTAGATATTGCATTGTTACTTAGTTTTTCCATTTATATGTTATTAACAGGGCAATGAGGCACCAACAGCATTCATGACATTGGTGTTGTTGGTGACCTGCACCTGCATCAAGATGCAGTTCCTGGCCACCCTCAACGATAGCACAGGGTAATTTTCTTTCTTCCATTGCTAGCCTACTAGAAAATCTGAAAGAATTTGGGGATTCCATCTTTTGCTCTCTGTTATGCCCAATTGTATAATTTTTCTGTGGCTATTGTGTCAAATAAGTGAAGTCAAAATCAGTGTGAAGGATATAGCCATGTAGTTGCTGTGAATCTTGTTTAACGGCGTCAGACACTATCCGAGCTGATTCAGAATTTTTTTTTTTTAATATTATGATTCAGAGATAGTAAAACCTCTAACAAGGATGGACCTTTCCAGGTGTGCCAGGCGGTCAGGCCACCCCCTCCCGTCTAAAAAGCTATCTGATGTTGTTCTCTTTCTCAATGCAGTTAAGCG
>JADLZK010006170.1:0-36625 GCA_015847255.1 Hyparrhenia diplandra | reverse complement strand
CGACCACATACTCCGTAAGCCCAATCTCTGGTGTCAAAATCGAAACGCATAAACCGCGCGACCGGAGTGGAGAGATGGCGGAGTAGCGTGTACACTCGTGGGTTAAAGTTACGGATGCCCGTGGGTTAGATTCCCGAGGTGTGAGGTGTCTTGTGCTCTCGGGTAGGACGGGTTCCGTTTTGAGTATCCAAGAAAGGGTTGATATATGCAAGCTTAAGTGCTACATATGTCGTGTGGAAAGAACTCCCCGCCGGGTTAATCGGTTTCAAATCGCCGTGCTTCGGGATATGGAGACTTCGGTTTCCCGACTTATATAAGTAGATTAATTATGAAACAATGAAGTGATGGAATATCTAAGAAGTGTGTGCTCTAGTGTAAGATCACCTAGAGTAGGTGAGAAACTTAATTGGAATTAAAATATTGAAAGTAAGGATTCACTACTAGTAAGCTTTTCTCGTAAAAAGAGTCCTTGATTCTTACTAAAAGCCTTACCTTGAATCCTATTTCACCAACATTCCTTGAGTATTCTCCTATTTTTCCTTAGTCGGGTAAGTCTTGTTGAGTACTCCCGCACTCGGGGTTTGTTAACCCATGTTGCGTGGGACCAGGTAGTCATGTGCTGCACGGGACCGTGTTGCATGACGATCCATCGGGAGGAAAGTGAAGATGAGTGAGTTGTGAGACCCGTTAGGCGTGGTCCGTTAGTGTAAAATATGTAATAAACTTTACGCTACTTCTACTTATATATTGTAAAACTTGTTTTAGATAAATGGTTGTAAAATTATTGTAATATAAGTCTTCCGCTGTTTTACTCGATTATGTATGAAAACTGTTTGTAATACCGCAATGACCTCGTGAACGGATCCTGGTTGGAATAGTTAATAGTACTTTTCGGGTTATGGGTGCACATATGTGGCAATTAGAGGTCGTTGTACCGATAATTAGTACATGTGGGCCCTATAATTTGGAAGGTTCTGTTACATGCCATTGCTCCAATCCAAATCCGGCGCGCGGGGATGCCAACGCCGCCGACGCCGCCACGCCGGGGCCGCCGCTGCCGCTTCGATGCTGGCCGCGCGGATGCGTCCGATGCTCGCCCGGGGCCACTGCTGCTCGATGCGTCGGCGTCGCGTGAATGCAGCGGGGTTGGGAGGAATTAGTTAGGGTTAGAGTCTTGCTGGACCGGGCCTCTATGGGCATTAGCAAGCCTGCTAAGCCATTTTTTTTTTTTTTTTTTTTGAGCAATTCTTAACAGGCCTTAGATTTTTTTTTTTTTTTTTTTGAAAGGGGAGCGGGACGAGGAGGACGGGCTCGAGGACGAGGAGGAGTCCTACTTCGGTCACCTCGTCGGGGCTCTCGGACGTGGACTACCTCGGGGAGAGCACCAGGGGGATTTGAACGTGCGGAGGGAGCGCCTCGAGGCGCTTGGTGAGCTCTGGATCTCCTTAATTTTGAGCTCATACGGGTAATCTATGTTGATTCGGGGTGATACCATAGTATTGCGCAAACTTATATAAAGTATATATACAATCGTGAGACAAAAGCACGGGCTTCTTATGTGGTTATAAGTAGAAGGCTTCTCTCCTCCCGGCTAATTGGAATATACCGCAGTATCATCAAAATTGGATCACGATAACTCTGTAATTTCTCATAGCTGCTTTTAACTTTTTAGGTGGGAACGGCAAGTCGACTTTGCATGGTCCTATTGAGGAGATAGCTTGGAAAGAAGCGGTTGAAGCTGAAACATTGCTTCATGACTTGGGAATTGCAGTAAGGTTCTATCCTTTTAAGCATTATCTTGTTCTTGTTGATGTTCGGTATGCATCTTCTGTTTCTATTCATGTTCCCTGTGCAGAAGTCATTGATATTGTCACCAATGTATGTTTAGTTACCAGTAACCTATACAACTGTGTTGTGGAATTTAGACAAAAGATTATCCACTTAAGGAACTGTAGTAACATTTTTTTTTACCTCCACTCTGTTACACACTTTTTTTTTTCTGTAAATGTCATTCCTACTAGAATTCCATGAGCCAGAGATGTTTGACCAATGACCACTCATGTTTTTAGAATTTAGTCAACTAAGGGTCAGTTGTCATGTGTAAGAATAAGTCACTACTCTTCATGCCTGGTGTGTGACCTTTACTGTTGTAGGCATTTATAGTTTATGTCAGGCGTGTTGGCTTGTAGCGGATGCAGTCATCACAATCCCCTGACAGTAAATTGTGGCAATGGTCTCACAATCTCGTGTTCAGCCAAATACACTACCTTTATTTTTATCGAAAACTAATGTGGCAGTTGAAGTTTATGATTTTTTTACCATCAAGTAATGACAAAAAAGAGATGGTTATTGGAAACCTGCGAAGCATCAACGACCCTTTTTCTTCCTGGCAGAATCAAATGAGGGTTCTCTTATTGGTGAAAGGAAAATTTTCTCTTGCATTGATCTTTAAGTTTTCAAAGTCGTTAGATGTATCCTTTGAAATTGTTTTATGGCCTTTTTGTTGGAAAGGACTGAAATATAACTATATGGTTTTTGACTATTTCAAGATTTACTGTAAAATGCTTGTAAGAAAACGGCGCTAATGTAATCACAAGCAAGAAAACAAGGGTGTGTGGTGTGTGCTGTAAGGGTTCTGGACCCTCTTTTCTTCTTAATTCAAAAGATACACGGCTCTCCTGCGCGTTCAAGAAAAAAAAAAAGTTTTACTACAAAATGTATCCCAAGATAACTGTTGTCAAATGGTTTGATAATTCTTTTTGAATGATGGTTCTTGACAAGGTGTTTCCTTTTTTATGAACAAGAGACATGTCTTTCTAGCAACAAAGCTCCGACATTCAGTGGAATATAACTTTAACGAATACATTGATCATGGAAATGCTAAAACATTCCAAGGAAATGAGGAATAGACAAAAGCATATATTATTTTGAAAGACAATCTATAATCAAACTTTCTAATACTATTTTCATTGTAAATCAGATTTAATTTTGCAGTTATATTCTATCTGCTAACATTCTAGCACTTTGTTCTTGAACTTCCATTTTTGGTTTCTCGTTGCCAGTCATATCTTGTTTTGAGTATCATCACGATGACAAAAACCAGTCAGTCTTCTGGAAACAATACTAACACCAGTTTGCTAAAAATGCAGGCCCCATTTTCAGTAAGACACTCTGCTCGCGGAATTTTCTGCACCAGAACACTAAATCTTCGATCTATCAGTGTGGTTGGCTATGATATGGATTATACATTAATTCATTACAATGTGATGGTACTTCATGGCCCATTTTCTTGATTCGCCTATAAGCTTTTCTGATAACAGGGGTTGCCCTTTTAGAAAACTCTGTAAATATGTTGAGCTGATTTGACCGGTACTCCAAAAGGATATCGTATGAGTAATCTAAATTTCCAAGTGTTTTCCCTTTTAATTTTTGGTTCATAAAGTTCATGTCAGGGGTTAGTTGCTGTGAGTTTTCATTCTGTTTGTAATGTAGATAATTTTAGATATAAATATTTCCTCCAATCCCTATATTCCCATTAGTACACTGACTTAATTTCTATGTAAATATGTTGTGTCAAATTCAAATATGAAGGGTTATAGATTGCGAAAATAATTTTTCATGATGAATCTACTAACATCAGTCTTACGTTGGCAATGTATATGAATTTTAGCTATTGATGGTCAAAGTTAAAATAATAGTTTGACATAGGATAAAACCTCAGGCTTATATTTGGATTGAGATAGTATAATTTTTGCTCAGTGCAAATATTATGGTAATCACATAACATTTCTGCAGGCCTGGGAAGGACGTGCATATGACTATGGGATGAACAACCTCAAGAGCATGGGTTTCCCAGTAGATGACCTTAAATTTGACCCTGATCTGGTAGTGCCTGCTGCGCATTTCTTTCATAATACCTTGAAACACATTATCACCTCTAGTGATACAATTGCTGTGTGACAGGTCATAATAGGCCTTGTTATTGATAAAGAGAAGGGAAACTTGGTTAAAGCTGATCGATTTGGCTATGTTAAGAGGGCCATGCATGGTACCCAGATGCTTTCCACTCGTGCTGTGAGGTATAGGTAACACATTTTCACCTAAGTTTCTGGGCTCCAGAGATGAGAACTCTAATTCATGTCTTTGAATAGTGAAATATATGGAAGAGAGTTGGTGGACCTCTCAAGGAAAGAAAGTCGATGGGAGTTCCTCAACACCCTTTTCTCTGTTTCAGAAGCTGTCATGTTCATGCAGGTTTCCTTACCTCTTCCTTTTATATAATATATAGTCATAGTCATTTCAATGTTTATGTTATGTGATGTGATGTCACTTGACATCTCAACTATTTAAGTCCATGTCCATCTTTCTCATTAGTGTACCCAGGGAGCTAATGGTTTTTCTGTTGATTTCCAAGTGACTGAGTTATATTTTCCAGAAGAGTATTTGTCTAGATTAGCTAAAAGACTTGGCAAGATTTGCAGAAATGGTACAAGTTCAGATGAGATACTATGCTAAGCAAGCCAGCTGAAATATTTTTTGCTAGTAGTTTGGTGTTCCTCTTTCATTCTTGAATAAACCTCGCCTTTGCCTTGTAAGGACTTGGATTTTGGCCATATTTACCTCGCTGATTTGGAAATAATTTAATATATAGATCAATAGATGTAAGTGTAGACATGTCTCTTGATGATCTAACAACCAGATTATGATCCTTCTGTTTGTTAGTAGTGGGGTTTGTATTAGCATCAAATAGAAGTTATTGGCATTTGATTTGTCCTCGGCAGAATAAATCACAATTACGAGCCCATGAAAGAAACATGATATGTTCTCAGAAATCTGAATGTATTTATTCCAAATCAATACACATCAACACAATCAATCCGTTTTGATTCATTCAGGGAGTAGTTGTAGTGTTTATCAAATGATTATGTAGCCATTCTGAATTTGCATTTGATCTCTCACACTAAACATTTCTCAAGTTTAAACTGAACCTGAATATTGCTATTTTCTTCAGATGGTCGACAAGTTAGATCAGGGATTGTTGCCAGCTGAACTTGGGCCATTGGATTACAAAGGACTGTACAATGTAACGAGCACTGCTGTTTTCCTTTTCATCTCTTTATTATATATTAAGAATAAAGTAAAAGAGTTAGTGTATACAATAACAGAAAGAAAAAAAAAGGTCCGCTCACCAAGCAATGTCTCTTCTGACTTATGGAACTTTTGTCCTTGTCCATTTTTGCTATGTAATAAACAAAGTTTGGTGTACCTTTTTCCAGGCTGTTTCCAAAGCACTTTTCCGAGCACATGTAGAAGGCCAACTTAAGGTACTCTTTGGTTAATCATAATATGATTATGATATATGGCTACTTTTTTATGAAAACTTCTTTAGCTGGTGGAAATGTAGAGAGAAATAATGGCTGAGCCTGAGCGGTTTGTAGAGCCTGATCCAGAACTTCCTTTTAGCTCTTCTTGATCAAAAAAGAGGTTAGCAGAGTTCCACCTTATGGTTCCCTATGATCAATTCAAAGTAATAGAACCATTGTACTGATATGCTGGCTTTTCAATCTATCAGGCAGGAAAAAAGTTACTTCTCATTACTAATTCAGATTTCCATTATACAAACAAAATGATGAATCATGCATTCAATCGCTTTCTTCCTAATGATGTGGGATGGAGAGATCTTTTTGAAATGGTAAGTTTTATCTCTCTCTTATGCCAGCTTTGTAGAAGTGACTGTTTAACAGTCATTGCCTACAACATACTGGAAACTTCATTAATATTCATTAATTCTTTCTTACTATAGGTTATAGTCTCCGCAAGGAAGCCAGAGTTTTTCCAGCTTTCACATCCATTATATGAGGTTGTAACAGATGATGGACTGATGCGCCCCTGTTTTAAAGTAAAGTCAGGTCAAATTCTTCGCGCCGTTACTGTTGTGAACCAATAACTCATAGAACCTCCAATAATTCTTTTTTTCTGTCACTGTGAAGGAACATGTTTCGTTTTCAAACTGTGAATATATGCGCATTATGTTCATTTTTTTCTTCAAAACTCAATGAATGGAAACAAAAATAGAACTGAAAGAAAAAAAATAATTAAGCAACGCGGGGGTGGGGGGATTCTTTCATGATAGTTTCCCTATCTAAGATGATTTATAGTTGCGACGTCATATTTTTTGGGAATAGATCCATTTTTGGCCCCTCAACTCTTATGTTTGTCTATTACTCTCTATTTTTAACCCCAAACTACAAAACTAGTAAATTTGGCACCTCAGCTTTCAATGTTCTTCAGTTTTTAGCCCTCGGTCTGGTTTTGGTGGTCATATGCTCCATCTCTCCCTCCGCACCTCCCTCTCTCGCAACACTCCAGAGTGCTCCCTCTTGCACTGCAGCACTCACCTCTGCTGTGTGCGGATAACCCCGCCGTCTCGTACCTGTGTGCTGCCGCAGACTGTTCCTTGCTCATCACCAGAGGGATGGAGAGGCAGAGGAGGCGTGCCATGGCCAAGCTCGATGCAACCCCTAGCTACGGCAATTCAAGTTTCTGCCCATGGTCTGCAATGGGTGGACAAGAGAGAGAAAGGGCACCCCATGCCATGGAGCACCATCTACCGTGGGTAAAGCTGCGAGAGCAATCTCGCTGTGTGCTGGATGAGGGAAGGAGGAGGCTGCGATAGAGGACTGATGGAGAAGATAAAGAGGAGGTGGACGGTCCCGAGAGCATGTCTCCTATGTTACAGTTGTATGTGGTGCCATGGATGGAGTGGGAGAGAGGCGGCAGTGGCAGATAGATGTATTATATGACCAACTTTCTATGGGTCGCAGACATCCCAATAAGCAGTAGAAGTAGAAATGAGATGGAGACAAGAGAATCTTAAATAAAAAGGATCCCATATTTTTAATTTAGGAAAAAAAAGAGCATTTGCTTGTTTCTTATTTTATTAGGTTACTATCAATATACGCTTTTTGGGGTATAAAGATGAGATCAAATCCATAAAAAAAAAAGGAGTCAGCAAATGGAGTGAGAATGAGGTGGATGCTTTCCAATTATTCATTGAACATACACAAACAAAGTTGGAACTAGAAAATGTAAGGTGCGGTTTAACCCAAAAAGTAACTAATTAGATGAATACAGTTTATGTATGGATTCCGGTAAAATACCGATACTGATTTCATAAGAGTCGAATAGGAAGTTAAGATGAACGTAGTATCATCATTAAAATATAATAGTATCCTAAATTATACTAATCCATGTATGATATGTATGCCTTTGCTTATCAACCGGAAGCAGTGAAAAAAAATCAGGAAGGAAGGAGATGGGGACGGTGGTGGTGGGAAAAGGAGGGAGAGGGAGAGCGTGTTACTGGAAAACCACCAAAATCAGGCTGAGGTGACAAAATTGAACGGTATTGGAAGTTGAGCCAATAGAGATGCCAGTAGGGTCAAAATTAGACAAACTCGTGGTGAGGGTCCAAAAAGTGGACTTGTTCCTTTTTTTTTAAACGAAAGATGTAACATCATTGCTTATCAACAGCAGAACCACATGTTGGTCTTTCTTGTGCAGAAGTTTGGGTGTTATGATGTGCAGGCACCTTGTTTTCCCATTTTGGTGCTGGGATCTTGTCTTTCTTTAGTGCAGATATACTTTTTTTATTCTGAAATGGAGAAGGGAGAGTTTGGATGGAATAAAACATGAGAGCTACTTCAACTTTTATGTTTAATTGCTTATGTCACTAGACTAGATCCTGCAACCTTAGTTTCTTTCTTTGATATGCTCTTTGTCTATTATCCATTGCCAGTTTTGTGACTGACTTGCTACCCCTTTTATGAAATGGGTGTTTAGGTGGCTTATATTCTGGTGGTAGTGCTCAGATGGTTGAGAAATCACTAGGCATTCATGGGGATGAGATATTATATGTTGGGGACCATATTTACACAGATGTAAGCCAGTCAAAAGTTCATTTACGATGGAGGACAGCATTAATCTGCAGAGAACTAGAAAATGAGGTTAGTTTGCTTACCTTTTCTCAGTAATTAAAAAAAAAATGGCAATGTGTAGTAGAATTTTAATTTCTGACTAGCAGGATGAACCTTTCTCTTGAACATTTATTGATTCTGATCTGAATTGTTGTGGAAGCAAACCCCACAATTTGTTATGCTGTCGAGTTGTAGTCTCTTGTTTACCTATTTCCTCTTCTGTGTTTGCAGTTTGACGCACTGGTCAAAAGCCATGATCAGAAAGAAAAGCTTGTTACACTTATACAACAAAAAAGAAAATGTGGGGAATCTTTTTAACCAGCTTCGCCTGGCTCTGCAGAGGCGCTCTAATTCACGTCCTGCACAGGTACTAGAGTGAAAACTGATGCTTTAGTGAGCTCCAGCATGTTGAATGTCCTTTTCAGATGTTTGAAACTTTAATATTTGTATTAGTTTCAGCAGTGCACTGCTGCCATATATGAATTTTTATACATCTTAACCAAAAATTAAGATAATCTTGTGATTTTGGCTTAGTTTCAATACATTTTTTTTCAGACGCTTGCTGCAACTTGTATGGATGACCAGGAGCTTACAGAGAGTATGCAAAAGTTGCTCATTGTTATGCAAAGATTAGATGAAAAGATTGGGCCAATGCTAGAAGCAGATGGAGAACTTTTCAATAAAAGGTACATCAATCACTATGTAAATTCTTATTCTTGTAGCGAATTTGGGAAATCCTTCAAATCTGGGTGTTCAGATGTATCATCCCATATATTTCTTACATAAATAACTGCTTTGAAACGTCATTGTACCTATTTCTGCTTCTGATTTCCAATATGTATGATTTTAATTTCCATGTATGTAATCAATTTATTGGTCTTGTTCATAAATTCCTGGTATTTATCTCTCTAATTGTTAGAAAAGTAAGTTAAGCAAGTATGTTTTTCTTTTTCCTCCTAAGATGGGGTTGGTTGTCACGTGCTGGCCTATGGGATAAGAGTCATCTGACCAGGCAAATTGAAAAGTGAGTGGCTATAATTTTTTTTTTTGATAGTGAGGGAAAATGTTGTATGGACTCCAAACTGAATGGAACTAACTTTTCATTTGCTGTAGATATGCTGATATATACACATCAAGGGTTTCAAATTTTCTACACTATACTCCATTCATGTATTTCCAATCTCAAGAACAGGTAAATACACAGCTCCATACTCTCTGCTGTGCTGTTACCTTTGGCATGTTGCTATTGTCGTGTTTATTGGTTTAGATTCAAAAAATCAAATGTGGAGATTCTAGCGGCTAGGCAGTTGCCTTGGAGCTTGTGAAACAGAATAAAAAGACATGCTATGTGGGTCGGACGAATATTGTGGTTGTGGCCATATTTTTCCATTAGGGTGGTAAATTTACAGTTGTCAATTATCCAAGTAGAGGCAGAAGAAAAGAGGGTGATGCAAGCATACAGAAGAGATCAAGAAGAGTAAATGATGTAGAGTGAGCAAGGAGAACGAAGATGGAGAGTGAGCAATGAGTGTGTTCTGACTAAGCTACTAAGACATGCTATGAGGGTCTGTCGAAAAAAAAAAAGACATGCTATGATGGTAGGAGGAATATTGCGGCCATATTTTTCCATAGGGTGGTGACCTTAGAGTAGAGGTAGAAGAAAAGAGAGTGATGCAAGCATACATCAGAGAGCAAGAAGAGTAAATGATGGAGAGTAAGCAAGGAGAACGGTGATGGAGAGTGAGCAAGGAGGGTGTTCCGACTAAGCTACTAGCCACGAGAAGAGTGCACTATTAAGTTGAACTAGTATACCTACATCAATATGAAGTGTAGTATTTTTTTTTTGCGACAATATTAAGTATAGTATTAATGATTTGTTTGTGTTTTGTTTGAAATTGAAATCAACATAAATGAGCATTGATTGCATATCATATATATTATTGCAAACTCATGATCGCTATTTTTGTTTTATATTAACTTGTTCATTCTTGAAAAAATGTCTCAGACACTTGCACATGATGCCCATTCCTATTCTGGGGAAAGGATGTCAAAGTTCATTGAGCGTCCGTTCAAGGCACATTGTGGAGATTAGGCAGGGAAGAGAGAACATGATCGTTATGATTATGGCTGCGATGGCTAGACAGTAACAATCGCCTTTTTTGAACAAATTAATCAATACATCTTGTATGACTGTATGATTGGTCCGATAGTCAGTTTGTATGCGTGTATAAGCAGGTCTTTAGTTATAGAATGCTGAATGATTGGCCCGATAGTCAGTTTGTTTGTCGTGGCCAACCCAAAGAGTTTCATTCGGGGGCAGAGTGACCTGTTTTGGTGTACCTGTTGGCGCTGCTGCTATTTGCATTGTATATGTAAAGTGTAAACTGAAGTATGACGAGGTAAAGAACTAAAGATAAGTGATAAATCACGCCATTTGATGCTGCGCAAGACGAGATTTTGTCTGTCTTAGGTTGCGTTTGGTTTGGGTAAAGTTGATGGGATTTGATCATCCATAGATCTAGGATGACCTCATTACTTCCTGTTTGACGCACATCTCTCTTTTTGAATAATCATTCTTTTTCAAATCTGAAAATATTTATTGGTCATTACAAATACTCGTACTTATTTGATTTCTTCAAAAGTTATGAAACTTTGTAGTTGACCATGTTTTAATTTGAAACCATCTAGTCATGGAAAAACTTGGGGGGGGGGGGGAGGAGGGATATTGAGGAAGTAAGCCTGCTTAATAAAGATGCAAATGGACCAGCCCATGAACTCGCATATTATAGGCTTAATTTTGTGAACTGCCACACATGTACTTACAAGCGTCAAAACACGCACTAAACATTGTTCAATGTAATGTAAAAAGCATTGTCTAAGAACACATCGTCCAAGAGCATATTAGACATTTCTCAGAAAAAGCTCATATTTTTAGAGATGGAGCTAGCCTGCATGCCAAATATATTCATTCATCTACTTTAAACTAAATTGCTCCATAATGGATTTTTGTGGAGCTGGAGCAGAGCTAAAAAAAGGTTATAGTAGATAAGTCCCAAATACCTGAAGTCCACGAGAATCTCCACAATTGATTTAACAGTATGGCCAGCTTAATTTTTATTTAACCTCTAGGGCTTGGGTTTCTCAAAAAAAAAAAAATGAAGAAGCTAGGAAAATATCATATTCTAATGTCTTCAGTTTCTAACCCAAATCAAACTTCAGTGTAACTACTTTTTTTGTTTCAAAAGTCATTGTGCTCGTTTGATAGGGCTTTTGTTTAAGCTGAAGCTGTGTTGGGGAGCCCTCAGAGCAGCTTCAATATATGGTCTAAGGGGGTGCTTTGAGAAGAGAGAAAGAGGAAAGCAGGTGCTACACATTGGAGTGTCGGTGCTAGCTAAGCACCGACTGGCACCGGTAGCCAAACTGGACACCTGGTGCAAGCATTAAAGAAATGGCTGTGTCAGAACATTGTTCCATTACCGTTGGCTCTTTGCAACCGTTTCGGGCCTTGGGGCATGCCAACTAGCTGTTGGCAACTTCAAGTTTTGTTCTACAATTATGGACACAAGCATACACATATGGGGCCACAAATTTCTGATACCTACACTACAGACCAAAAAAAAAAAAGAACATGGATGAGGATGCAATCCAAACTCCTCATCCGAGGAACACAAGAGAGCCAACCATTGATTCCCACGTTACCCAACACCATCACTTCCGGCCAATATTTGACCTCAATTCAATCAACAATTCCAACATCATTTTTTAATAAACTTCAATCTGTATGGCATGCCTCCATATCAGCCATACGACATCCCCTATGAAGGCAACCTCAACTTTTCTCCTGGTGCTATGTTTGGAAGAGAAGCTGCAAGTGAAGCTGTTCAATCTTCCTCTCCAGTTGAGTCTATGACTTTTCCTCATCGTGTTGCAGGATCAAGTCCATCCTCGCCAATCTCTGGTTGTACCACAAAACAATGAAGATGATGTCAGCAATTAGGTTTGGAGTGATAACAGTGAGGATGAAAAGAAAGGAGGGCGCCAGAATTGGTCCGAGGAAGAGGATCTGAAACTAGTTGGTGCATGGCTACGTAATTCAGTTGATCCAATCAAGGGGAATCGACAAAAGTTCAATGACTTCTGGAAGAATATTTTAGCAGGTTTCAATAGTTTGGTCACACCTGATCGAAGGAGGTCAGTTCGAGTTGATGATCGAAGGGGCCTAATAGACAATACATTGGAGCTGCTCTAATGGTGCCCAAGATTCATAGGAGATATGGTGGAGGGAGTACTAGTGTACGTGTCGATGTTGTACTGCTGTGAGACGGATTAGGGGAGTATAAGATATTAGTGGATTGGTGCCCAAGATTCATAGGAGATATGGTGGAGGGAGTACTGGTGTACGTGTCGATGTTGTACTGCTGTGAGACGGATTAGGAGAGTATAAGATATTAGTGGATTATCGATGTTGTGCTGGCGTGAGAGGATTAGGGGATATATATATCTTATACTCCCCTAATCCGTCTCACAGCAGTACAACATCGACACGTACACTAGCACTCCCTCCACCATATCTCCTATGAATCTTGGGCACCATTAGAGCAGCTCTAATATATTGTCTATTAGTCTCTTCGGTGCATGGCTGCGTAATTCAGTTGATCCAATCAAGCGATAACGGTGATAACAGTGAGCATATTTTTTATGCGCTGTGGGTCCCTTCAGCCAGCGCTACTGCATTTGGTACGTTGGAGCAAGTCTGGCCAGCTGAGATGTCAAGCGGCTCAGCGGCTCAGCCCAGTGCCCAGGCCATCTGCATCTGCCAAACAGGCCCAACGTTACCCACCTAGGTCCCTATCCGGACCAATTGTGTGTGCACACCCCGACGCCGACGCCGACGGAAATCGGAAGGACCACCAGCTCCAAAAAGCGCTGCCCCGTCGCCGATGTCGCTGCGGCGGATGCGATGGATGTCTGACGAGGACGGGCGGTGGGAGCTGGACGCGGAGACCCCGTTGACGATGGAGGGCACGGTGCGCCCCGTCCCTGGGGACCCCCTCCCGCTGGGGCTCACACGGGGCTGCCGCGTCACCCGCCCCAAGCAGCTCGATTTCTTCCACCGCTTCATGGCGTCCCCTCTGGTCCCCACCTTCTCCGCCACCCGCGACGGCCTCTCCGTCAACCACGCCCACATCTTCTACATCACGGACAACTGGTATGGTGACGAACCTGGCCCATTATACATATCTGTACTGCTCCGAGGAGGTTGCGGTTGGGAGGCACTCAATGTTTTGCTTGCAAATTGCAATCTTGTAGCATCAGGCGCCAATGATAATGTAAGCTTGGTGTGCATAGTGTGATTGAGGGACATAACCCTGGATTTGATACATATATGAATGTACATTGGTTAATTTTGGATCATTTTGTCAGCACTAGGATTATGTGCCTCCCTTATCAACATACGTTGGTATTGATGTCTCAGTGAGACGATTTGATTCTAAGTAATCTGAAATGGGCTATCATTTCTGTCTCTTGTTTGATGTATAGCATTGTCAGCTCAGAAGGTGAGGAGTAGAGTACTGTCCAATTTTTTGTTTCTCCTTGGTAATTTAATGGACTAAATAGCCTGCCCAATGCGGATATCTAGTAGAGGTTATACTTAATGTTCAACATGTTTCTCATTAAACTCATGTTAACGAACAATCTGTTGTGATATGTTCAGGTCTTCTACCATCTTGGAGAAAATCAATGTTAAGAAGCTTTATTCTGTCGTGAAAGAAAAGTTAGCAAACCGGCAGGAAGAGGCCTCTTGGACCAAAGATTTGAAGAAACACTTGCATGATGTTATGTCCCTAGGTGTAGGCACGGAAATCTTGATCACACCAGATACTACTTTGCTGCTGGAGTTGTTTGATATCAAGAAAGGCAATCGAGGAAAAGCGATATTTCACCACGAGGCAAAAAATCTGGACGCTCTTAACCTATTTGGTATACAGTTAGTTATTTGTGGGTATTCTTGTTGCTTGCACTATGGTTTCTCGATAAATCATGTTCTGTTTCAGTATATTGATTAGAGCACCTAGCTGTTGATAATGTCTTGTGGAAGTTTTATCCGGTTCCCCCCCTTTCTTTTCGCTTTTGGGAATGTTTAGTTTAAGTTTATGTCGTTACTGTTCTAAATGCTTGGATTAAAGGACACCTCTTTACCTATTGCAGCTTCCTCATCATAATATTACATTGCAAGCATCTTGGCCTGGATTATTTGCTGATAAAAATGGAGCATATTGGGATGTGCCATTGTCATTATCAGCTGACCTTGCTTCAGTTGGCTCCAGTTCTGGATTGAGCTATCATCTATTATTGCAGCAGAATAGTGGGGAACCAAAATGTTTTGGAGGTGATGAAACAGATGATGTTCCAATTGCTCTGCTACCTGGCCTATGTGCTAAAGCGGCTATTTCCATCAAGAAAAGCATTGATGCTTGGAGGAAAAAAGAAGATAAGCTAAAAAGTGTTCAGCCATATGATATATTTCTCTCGGATTCTCATGTTTCTCTTACTGGTATCGTTGGTGAGTGTCCACTCTCCATTTGATGTTGATACTTACTCCTTTTAATGGGAATTCCTTGCACTTACTTGCTTGGACTTTGGAGGTTTTGTTGCTGCCCCTCAAACTGATTCAAAACCTTTTCATTGACACGCTATTCATTTCCTAGAAATCCAGGATGTAATCTGATCGTAACTTAGTCTTTCTGTTTCCCATTGCTGAGCTCACTGTATAAAATATCGGACACCTAGCCCTCGCCTAGGTGGCTAGGTGGCACCTAGGTACTACTATACTAGACACCTCACTCAAGCAGTCAAGCCTAGTGCCTGATTGCTTCCTAGGCTGCCTAGGGGTCCAAGTAGTCCGACAATTTGCCACTCAACCAGTGTGTAGCACCTTTTCAAAACTTTGTTGTGATATTACTTAACTTTGGAAGCCAATAATAACCCTCACTTCATATAGATGCTGGTATACAGTTGGACGACTTGATTTCCCTATATGCTTTACTGCCTATTTTTCCCGTTGGTGCTGACATTTAGTGCATCTCTGCATGGCTATGTGAAATGGTTATCAATTTATTAGCACTGTATTGGATTCATATGTAATCAGCAATGTTTCTCAAGTGTCCTTCCTTTCATTTATTCAGGTGCAGTAGCCAGTGGATATTTGGGGAACTGTTCAAGGAGAGTGGCTCTACGAGATGAAACACAAAAGAGTAATGCTTTTAGAATGTTTAATGAAAGGAATAAATATGCTGCCTTTGCAGACCTCTTTGCTTCTGTTACTTTCACTGCTCAATATGGGAATTTTCAGAGGCTTTTTCTGGATTTGACTAAGGCAAGTGCCCGATTTGATATCTCCTCTGGCTCCTTGTTCTTCTGTGGTGCTTCTCGCCTTGCACAAGATTTCTTCTTCTCTAGAAGACCTGATGTAGAGACATTCTGCGATATTTGTCCTGATGTGACTGTTTCCCTTCAACAACAGGTAATTCAATTTTTTGTTTTTCGTTCCATTGTTCTCTGATACCTGTTACTGTCTTCTTTCCTATGGTTACTTTGGTAGCTTCTGCTTACATCTCAATCTATTGTGCTCGAAAGTTATGAAAAAAACTGAGGTACTTGAGACTAACCACGTCAGTCCAGGAAAGTTTTGTTATATAAGTCAACGCCAATCCCAGTTTCAGAATTGGAAGAAGCGGTAGGAGGTTCACCATCAGAAAGGCATGGGACAACAAACTCATTAGTAATATTAATGACTTCCTTGCATGAGAGCTTATCTTAGTTGAATTCTAGGCTATGCTTAGATATGCATACACCCTGACTCTTTTTATCTTCTGTGCCATAATGTAAACTATAGCCAAATTATGGTCTATTAGTTACAGTTTGATTCAAATCCTAGTGCTTATGACGGCAGTCATGTTTACTCTTGTTGAGGAGCAAATTCCATCTACTGAAATGCCAGGGGCTAAACTTGTTAGAACATAGGAGTTGTTATCTTTTGGCCATTTCTCTTTGATTGCCTGCCATCATTATAAGAAGAATAGACAAGATGATCGTTGTGTGTGAAAGGTATCATATAGAATTTATCTTGTCTTAATAAACCTCTTCCTTGTCTTGCTGCAGATAGTTGGGCCCTTCAGTTTTTCGTGTTGAATCCTCTGTTGCCATTGACCCCAGAAGCCAGGACCATTTTGTTCGAAAGTGGATGACCCGATCTTTGCAATTGATTGGGCTCTCAAGGTCCTGGGTTCAGCAAAGGCCACGGCATGGTATTCACCCAAGCATCAGGAGGCCATGGTGGAACTCCGGTTCTACGAAGCCTGAAGCCGCTCATTATGAGCGTTGTTTGATCGCTATGATAGCTGATTTCACTAGGATCAGATCATATGATTGGTTGACGCCGTGATGTTCAGATGAATCAACCCCCATGTAAAATCTATTTGTGGCCTGCTTTTACCGGTTGAGTCATCAGTTCTTTTGCTACAGGGTATGTAGCTTCTGTTCTTGGCATTATCCAAGGAAGTTGCACTGTTTGGAGTCTTTAGAGTAGTGATGTGAACCTATGTGAGATTATGTTTCTGATTGCCTTTTGTCAGTGTACAAAAGTCATGTTACCTCTAGGATAAGCTAATTAAAAGATTAGCCTTTTTGAGACATCCATTTGTTCATCATTTTGACAAAACTCAAGACCCAGTTGAGTCATGCAACACAAATCCTGAAGCGTTAGCATTTGTTTTGTGATGGCCCAGGAGCCTGGAGGGATGCTACGAGTCACAAATGCTGAAGCGAATTTGTATTCTGTTTATTCTAGTGACTTTCCTTCGAAAGTCATAACTTTCATATCGGTGCAACTCAATTTCTACATGAATGTGTCTGGTTTTTAGCTGAATTTGGATTCTAGCGTCGCAGCACTGAAAAAAAAAATCGTCAAAGCGGAAACCCCAGTAGAGTTCAGGGGTTAAGGCCCACCCGTAAGTGAGCCCGCGCGCATGCTCGCTTTTCCCCATTGGGCTGGGCTCCTGGCTCAGTAAACCCTACTGACCAGCGCGGGCACAGAAATCCGATGGTAGGACGGCCCAATGGACGCTACCCACCACTGCGGGTTCAAATCCCGCTGCTTCGACCTTTCCCCGATTTTCCCAGGATTTACCGGGCGTTATGCATTAAGTGGTAGCGACGTTCCCGCCGACGACGGCGCCTATGGTGACTTCGAGAATCTCCGTGATCTGCCGGCCGCCCTAGCCCTTCCTGAGGTGCTCATAGGGGTAGGGTTTTCGATAAAAAGTGTGCGTGCGTGTTGTGAGTGTCTGCGTTGTACTGTGTCAATCTCAAAAAAAAAAAAAGCAGCACCCACTCATCTCACCGCGCCGCCGCGTAAAACCCACAGCCAGCACCCATCCCGCCGTCGCCCAGGCGCAACCATGGCGGCCGCCTCGAGGGGCCTGCTCGCGCGCCTCCGCGGCCTCTCACTCTCTGCCGGCGGGAGCCCGCGCCTCCCCTTCCCGCCTTCCCGGCTGTTCTCCGCGGAGGCCTTCGTCTCCCATTCCGACGACGACGACACTGGGGGCGAGGGCGGTGGCGGGGGACGGATCATCGAGGCGCGGGCCGGGGTGATGGGCCCCACATCGCGGCGCACCGGCGTGATCGGCGTCAAGTGCGGGATGTCGGCGATGTGGGACAAGTGGGGCGCCAAGGTGCCCATCACCGTCCTCTGGGTCGACGACAACGTGGTTACCCAGGTCAAGACCGCCGAGAAGGAGGGATTCTTCGCCCTACAGGTGCTACACGAAATTTCCCTGAGCTCTCTCTGAAACGTGTTCAACCGAAACAAATGAAGTATTGGATTTCTGCTGGTTCGATTCACTCGCTAGACTTGAAACCAATGATGTCGCTTCAACCCAGATGACAATGGCTGAGATGATGTAAATTATTATTTTAGATCAGTAATATCTTGTTGATTCAGTATAGCTCAATATTTCCTACCTTAAAGCGGTAGGTTAGTTAATTTTTAATGGAAAATGGCAGACTATCCTATCCCATATTCACTTGTATTTTGATTTCCACCCCATAAGGCGTTTGGTTGCAAATGCATAGCCCCTAGTTGATAAAAGCCATCCCACATAGCATAGGCTCATCAGATTGCGCCTGACTTTGCTCATGTGGAGCCACTAAAGTCTATGCTAACTGACTGAAGCTTGTTCTGGTGTTTGGATCATGTTGTGGCGAAGAATTTTGCAAATAGCATAGGATTTGATGAAATGCAGGTCTTGTACTTTTTAGAGTATCTAACTTTTATAAAGAATGTGGCTTCAGGAGAAAGCAATAAATGTTGTATAGGAATAAGGGTAAGAGTACATGCATCGGGCACTCTAGGATAGAAAAAGCATGTGAAATCAGTTTGTTGCATGTTGGTGGGATGGTTTCTGCTACAAAACCGAGTTGTGTAGTGGTGGGTCTTTGCAACAGAACGTTTTATGTGTTGGTATTCCAAACCAAAGAGAGACGTGAGGTTGTTTTTTTGAAATTTTCCATGTTTCTAAACTCATGCAGCAATGGTAGTTCTTTTGGTGTGGTGTTGAGTTTTCTTTTGTTCTTGTGCCATTTTACTCTCTTCAGGAACATAATATTGGTATATGCAAGTTATCCTATCAACTTAACCCTTGATCAATTTTACTGCTACTAAGGGGTTCATAAGTCAATTTTGACAATTTTACTTGAGCTAAGTTTGTAGCCACTAACCATAAACCATCTCATGCACTTACACCATGAATAAGACACTTGTAAGAATATCTTGCCTTAATTTTTTTGTTTAGTTGATCTAATGCAATGCAGAGTGGTTAACTTATATAATTGTTCTTTGTTTGTTCCATTCATCTTTACTTTGCAAAAGAAAACGTATTGCTAAATTCCTAAATTCTTCTCCTTGTATTTGTTAGCTTGGCGCAGGTCAAAAGAAGGAAAAACACCTAACAAAGCCTGAAGTTGGCCACTTTAGAGCACAGGGAGTGCCTCTGAAGAGAAAGCTAAGGGAATTTCCTGTCACTGAGGATGCACTTCTTCCTGTTGGCACAACCATCACAGTTCGCCACTTTGTGCCTGGACAATTTGTTGATGTCACTGGAATCACGAAGGGGAAAGGTTTTTGCGGTATGTATTCTTCCTGTCCAGTTTTTTTTTTTTTTTTTGTGATTTTACTTGTCAAGACAGTTCAGTACATTGCTGTAAACCCGCTAAGCTATTGCCAGGCTTTTAGTTTGTGTTTCTTTTGCAACACCTCCAGAGGAAATTATGCAAGAGATATTTTTTGATACTTAAGTTTATAAATTATGCCCTGAGTTTAAGCTGCTCCATTTCAAATATTTATTCGACACAATTGTTCTCTTGCAATTTATATGTTAGCTTTTCTGATAATAAAAGCAAACACCGTATATGTTTCTTACAATTGGTGTAATATTCAAGCAGAGTGATGTATTGTTAAAAACTTTAAATTTGACCGGTGCCAATTACAAATCACTGCAGTGTTATATGAGATAACAAAGATGTTAAAAATTTCCACTTTTTCAAATATTACATTCTGACATTCCTGAGAATTAAATGCCATAATGTCCAAAGTAGTATGCATCGTAGAAACTATAGTTATCCTTGGTGTTATTGTGGGATCAGTGTCTTTTCAGATCTTGAGTAGCTTTTCTATAAACTCTTAGCACTTAAAAGAGCAGAATTTGGCTGGACATGTGAGCGGTAGTGTGAGTTATTCTATTTTTATGTGCATTGTGCTACTTTGTTAGCTGGTAACATCCATCTACAAGGAAAAAAAAGGCTTATTGATGTTTGAGAAACTAGAAGGACCAGTATTTGGTAAATGGCCTACCTCTCGAGGACTTATTTGCATGGTAGTGCAAGTTCTCCCATGGTTTCCAGATCCTATAGATTTATTTCTTGGGGAAATGTGCTAGTGTTACAGAACTTGGCAAAACTGGTCAATTCTTCATTAGAACATTGTGATTACATAAGTAATTTGACTCTGCTGAGTGTTAAACTGCTTTCCCTTGTAGAACAAAGTAATAATGTCTTTGTTGTCAATGTTTAACAATTTAACCTTCTTTTAATCTTGTAGGGTGTAATGAAAAGATATGGTTTCCATGGGGGCCTGCATCACATGGGGCATCTTTGTCGCATCGCAGTGGTGGATCTACTGGTCAAAGAGATGCTCCTGGAAGGGTACGTTATATTACAGTATCACATTTATGTATTGAAAAAATGTTATGCAATCTCTCCTCACAATAGTGTCATTTTACTCTTCATAGGATAGGCAATAGTAAGGTTTCTCAATGAATTACACTTCGCCTTAACGACATGAATTATGGATTTGAAGTATTTTGTCACAGGTTTTTTTCGTGTTCCTCAATAGTTAAGATGATAAGACCTTTATGTATAGTTGGTATGTTCTCAATGTATTTTACTTGGGCTGTACTATGATATGAACAATGGGTCTGATGTCATCGTACATGATTGCTTCCTGAAGTATGTTATTTGTTGGGTTCAGACCTGGTCCAAAAAAATAGATTTTGTTTAGAATTGCAAGCTCTTGAACTTTTTTTTGTCTTGAACACAAAGCCCATGAACTAATGCTTTGAAACCTCACTGTGACATCTGTCATGCAGGAAGGCACTTGGTTTAAATTGTTTTGATGTACTTAATTTTTTTTCTTCAACACGAAGGAGAACTACATATTATTGTATTGAGTATTGACAGATAGAAACGGTCCGATTACAAGCTGATTCCATAGCAGGGGTTAGTTTTTTGTTACATTCGCCCATTTGGTGGAATATGATAGGAGCTCACTAATGTGTGCACAAAGCAGTACTGCAGCAGCCAGCCTTGCACATGTAATGACAATAACAATTGGAAAATTTCAGGTTTTCAAAAACAGAAAAATGCCTGGACGCATGGGTGGTGTCCAACGCACCGTGAAGAATGTATGGGTTTACCAAATAGACCCAGCCAGGAACTTACTATATCTGAAGGGCCAGGTGACTTGATTTCTGATGTCACAACATATTTTGTTCAATCATAGAAGTTATGTGTTCTATGTATCCTTCGTTGCCCCTTTTGCAGGTTCCTGGTCCTCAAGGTAGCTTTGTGTTCGTTAAGGATTCTATATACAAGAAACCTGACACGGCTTTGCTCCCATTTCCTACATATTTCACGCAAGAAGGCGAGCCTGAAGACTTGGAGCCCTTGATTGCTGATCTTGGTGATGTTGACCCATTCATGGCAGCTGCTTAAAAGACAATGGACAAAGTTGGTTAGCTCCCTTTGTGCTTTATGCACTCCTTGAGCTCGTCCATTCCACGAGATTATCAAATTCTCGATGGATCACAAGCTTCACCCGGTTACTGGCCAGCCTGATCAACGTTGTTCCGTGTACATTACCTGGCAAGTATACCAGGGCCCTAATTTAATTAGGGTTTTTAGATTATTGTTTTGATTGACTGAATGGAACCTTTTTTTAAATAAGTTGTACGTGAAGCCACAGGTAGTATATAAAATTGGAATATTTCACTCCTGAGATTGTGTTCTGCCTGTATGCGGGCTGCTTATATTATTGGCAGCTGTTAGGTTATTACATTTACATGAACCTATGTGTTGCACTTTTCAATTTTAATATTTTTATTGAAAAAAATTGTGTTTAGCGTTACCATAGTGTCTTTCTTTTATCATGTACTAGAATAATAATGCGTGCGTTCTTGGGAAGCACATCTTATTTTGGTAATTTTGTAGACCTCTTTATAAATGATGGCTAAAACTTAAACATATAATTTGCCACCTATTATTAAAATAAATAATTGTTTATTTAGTGAGCAGTGAATTAATTAGTTTAGCAAAGTTGCCCATGTGTTGCAATAAAATGTACATCGTGTATGGTCATAGATAATTTATTTATTGCTTAGAAATTTAAACTATTACTTCATGCATTTAAATTAGTCATCTAATTTTGCTCTATATCACACGCACGTGTTTTTATTTTCTATTTTATACATAGCTAGTGATATTGGCTTGAATCAAATAAAACAAATTCTTGTAGACGTCTTTAAAATTATAGTTGTAGCTTACACTTAAATAAATTATCACATTTTTAATTTAAATAATTAAAATTAACTGCCGGTTTACAAAAGTTAGTTAGTGATTGGAAACGATAATACCCTTATCTTATTACGCATCTGCTTATCCTCTTCATCGAAGACCGTCGTAGTTTGGAACTCCCTTCCGCAGGCGAGCGCACCGGCCGGCGTGGACGCCGTCCAGAGGTGAGCGTGCTGGCTGGGGACGCCGTTGAGTGCTCTAAACGCTCTCTTCTCGCCCGACGCTGATGCCCTGCTTCAGTGCCTTACTGCACGGTTGCACCTGCGTACCAGCCTTATCAAGCCCGCCCTCATCGCTCTCGCTGCACTCGTCTTCCCGCTCCATGTCTCTGTGGCGCCGTCGCCCTGCCTCGCCCACATCGTCCTCCCCTAATTCCATGCCATGGCTGAAGCAGGTTGCCCAGATTGTGTGTGGATTGGATTGGGTACCAGATCTGCTGGATTCGATTTTGGGGAGGGGATCCAAAGAGATATTATGGCTCTGTGCCGCTGGCCATGGAGCAAAATTATCAATTTGATTTTATATACAACTTGTCTTTCTAGAGTTAGTTTGTTTTGGATTTGGATTTGGATCGCTATGGGATTTTGATTTAGACTTACTTTGGTCACCTTGCTTGCCGACTTGTTCTCAAGCGACAGACAACATCCGTGTAGAGTCAGGACTCAACAGGGAGGCAGTGGCTAACAGAAACCGAGGAGGGACACGGAGACTCCACCGGAAGACCAAACACGGAGAATAAAAAGAGGTGGAAGGAAAGGGCGAAAGAAAACGGAGGTGAAAAAAAAGTGGTAGAAATTTTCGCTCTTTAATAATAGGTATATAGATATACCAGGCCCTTTTGATATGGCTTCGGGAGTTCGGGTTACCGTGAAGCTATTTTTCACTCCCCGTCCTGGACTGAGTTATTTTTATCATGATACCTCGCTGCACTGCCATTATATAACAGAGTTTGAATTTTAGAATACATGTGGACAAAACTCTGTTATCATTAGCCAACAATTACTATTGTTATCTATACAAAGTTTTAAGTACAAAAGAAGTAACATTTTATTTGTGTTTAGAAATACTTTCTAATGACTCTTTTGTCGCCATACAATTTCTATATTAAAAGAGAAATTAGTGGTGAAAGTGTGATTTTGATGAGCACACCAAGCCAAATCACGCATTCAATTTTGTGATGCGGAGAGTACTGTCCTGAGGAGTCAGCAGCAAAAAATGACTACTTAAGGCTCCTCACAAACTTTACATAAAAAAACAAATAGGAAAAAGTTTTTATCACACCCCCACCTATGGGAGGTGGATTGCATAACCATTTAACCTGTGAAACAGTCTACATCTCCGCTTGAACTTTCCAAAACCGATCGAATTACCCCTAAAACAATTTTGAAAAATCATAGTAAATCATAGAAAAATCATAAAATAAAAAATCCAATTCGCGCTGGATTCCGGATGAGTAGATCTACACAATGAACATATAATATGGTATTCTTAGTCATTTTTAGGTCATAGGAGCTGTTTTTGCCAAACGGTTTTCAAATGTCTTTAGCTCCATCAAAGAATCTTCTCGTTCCTTTCATCTCATAATAGTTGATCTTGTAGCCTTCTAAACTTAACCCAAATTAGTTGCCATTCTTACTTTTCCATGCACATTTCTCCTTTTCCAATACATTTTTATCTTTATTTTTCTTTTTTTTTCGTTTTTATATACTGTATTTTTTTTGACTCATTGGTTTCTATGCCCAGAGCTAAAACGACATCAATCAGCATCCATTATGAGATTAATCGAGAGACTATACCACAAGGCCAATTTGTTAGTGGGTGTGTTTCATTCCCTCCTTTTGTTTTGCTTCTTTGTTTTTTTGTTTCTCTGTTTTCAGTTTAATGTTGCCACTGTGGACCCAATCTCCTCCTGTTTCATCAAAGAAAAATGTGGAAAGGGATTGCCTCAGTGACCATCCATATATTCATCCTGAGTTGCTAACCACTTGAGCTTGCGATGCAAGTGTTGCATTTCTTTTAGCAGAACGATCCTCAAGCTAAAACGCCGCTGGACAAAGATTAAACCGGAATGCTCTCACTGATTGTGGACTGATGGGCGCTCAGCTTGGCTCTTTGGTTGCTGGCTTTTCTTTGTTCTTCGTACTTCCTCTTCTGCTGATTTACTTTTTGTTTCTCGTCCCGACTAATGCAGTAGAGTTAATGACAGTGCCTGCACCGTAACAATCGTGCACGTTCAGAGAGGTTATATGAAGTTATGCTGTCGTGTCTATATGATCACTGTGTTTATTGAACCTGTTAATGGATCAGCAGCTGACGTGCATTCTGGCTTGGCTCACGTTCAGAGTTGTGCATTCGGATTCTACTGACAGCTGAAGCTTGTTGAATACGTAAACTCCTCGCGCTTTTGGTTTGTGGTGAAGATTGGCTAAATAAATGTTCATCCATGAATTGCCTTGTAGTCTAATGGTAGGACGGTCTAAAGGGACCAGTGACGAAGCCTGAAAAATTTTAGGTGGGGCTGAAACAAAGGAAATGTTAATTTGCATGAAGATTTAATGGTGATTTTTTGTTTTTGCTACATTAATTAACCTTGATTACCGGATTTTAGGGGGCTAGAGCCCCACCCGCCCCACTGCTGGCTCCGTCCCATGAGTGGGACACTATCCACCGGACTTCAAATCCTCGGTGCTCGCACCTTTTCCGGGATTTTTCTAGGATTTACCGGGCGTTATGCATTCAGGTGGTGTTTACAACGAGACGCCAATGGTGATTTCGGGAATCTTCAGATGTGTCGGGTGCTTTCACCCTTCTCAGGTGCTCATGTAGAGGTAGGGTTTGTGTGACGCAGTATTCATAGGGATGAGTGTGTGTTGTGTGTGCGTTGTACTGTGTAATTCTAAAAAAAATACTCATCCAACCAATGAAGATAAAATATTGTATTGCAAAATGTTTTTAGAAAACTGGAGTTATTAGTCTGTGGATCAATTGCTGGCCAGCTAGAGGCATGGTGTTGCAAAATTGTAATGTTGAAAATGCTAGTTGAGCTACAGGTTTATGCTGCCAATGCAAATTGGGGCTGATCAACTCAGTCATTCAGTCAGTTTAGGCCATGTTTGATCAGTTATCACCACTGCCGGCCGTTCCCGTGAAATTAAGCACCGTGTTATATTATATTTACTAGCGGAGGGCAGTCGTTGCTGTTCGGTTTCAAGAACCGATCGAGTACTGTATGCATGCATGTGAAGGGTTAGGTGGGGAAATACCATCTCATTGATTTTACTGCGTGTCGTTGGATGGAATTATCTCGTCTCCAAGGACGACGGTGAGGTTAGATGGGATGCGAGGACATACAGGGCAGTAACTGCGCCACCTAGAGCAGTAAATTGCTGCAGCAGTACACATGTTCGTGACTTAAAAGCTTGAACGTAATTTACTGAACTCCAGCTGTTTGATGCTTTGTTCGTGGTTGTTGTATGCAGAGTGCATGTGCTTGCATTTGCTGCCTACTCTACTTTGTAGTACAGTACGTAGAGGCAATGTTAATAGCAGTGCCGTTTTCAGAGATTGCGAAACTCCTAGTACAACTTAATTTCACAGCGTTTACTGATCGATGGTGTATTCTTGCCACTAGCTTTTCCAAGCGTCAGTGAGGTTCAAATTTGAATCTGTGTCCCGGCCGGAAACCAAACAAAGTAGTGGCAAATCAACGATGTGAAGCCTTGATAACAAACACCACAGAAGCAACAGGAGCATGCACACAACACAACCGGTTTACCACAACAAACATCATCACATGACATGTAGCATTATTAATTCATGCCTGAAGAACATCACCACCACTACAACCAGCTGAATCACCAACAGCTAAACAAACAAACACCATGCATCATGTCTCCACAGATAGACACAACTAGTAAAAATAAAGCAAACAACAAATGGAACACATCATCCAACTCTCCAATGCATGCAGCAGGTAACTAGAAGACACGAACTATAGCTAGCTAGACGTATGTAGCTAGGGGAAACCAGACCAATGCAACCAACCAACCAACGACGCATGCATGCACGACGACGACGACGACGTGCTGTAGTAGCATCATCACTCTACTACCACGCTGGGCCGGCCGACCTCCGGCGATGGACGATGGAGTTCAGGGCTTGTTGGCGTGCTCGGCAGGGACGGAGCCGGCGGTGGGGAGCCGGGCATGCCACCGAAGCCGCTGAATGGGGATCCGCCGCCGAAGAGGGCATGCTGCCGATGCTGCCGCTGCCGGGCAAGAACCCAGGAGGCTGCCGCTGCCGGGCATGCTGAACCCGGGGATGCTGCTGCCGCCGGGGAGGCCGCCGAACGCCGGGGACGCGCCGCCTCCGAGGCGGTCGAAGGGCGGGAAGGTCGTAGGCTGCACCACTGCGTCGCCGACGTCCTTGTTGTTCTCCGTCGCCGCCGCGGTCGTCGTCTTGATGTTCCTCGCCTCGGCGGTCGTTGCCACGGCCAGAGCCAGGGCCAGCAGAGCCGCCGCCGCTGCCACCATCACCATCTTGGAAGACCTCGCCATCGCGCGCTCGCTTGCTAGCTCGCTCTCGGCTCTCCCTCTTCTTGCTTGCTCCCTAGCTCTCCTGGACTACAAGTCTCCTTCTCTGTTGCTGCTGCTGTGGTGTGGTGAGGTGTGTGGTCGTGAGGAGAGAGAGGTGGCGAGGCAGGTGATTTATAGCGGGAGAGGCGGACGGGGGGCATTGAAGACGGCGCAGAGCAGCGAGGAGAGCTCATCGGCCGGTCGCATCGCATGCAAGGAGCCAGGGACGGACGGACGGCGAGGCCCGGCCCGGGGCAGCAGTAGCGATGGTAGGTGGGGGCGTTAAAGGAAGAGAGAGGCCGGAGTTAAAGGAGAGGCAGGGTACGTACCTGCTGCTGCTCTTTACTGCCTGTGACCGCCAGTAAACCTCAGCTCTCCCCAGCACAGCACAGGTCGCTTCACTCCACCACCCTTGCAGGAGCATAGTATGCATGGTGGAGCCATCAGCCATGGAGAGAGACGAGAGACGACCGGGATTTCTTTTGTTTTCACTCTCATGATCTCAGATCTCGATCGACGCCTCCCGGCCGGGCGGGCAGCTGGCCGGCTAGCTGTGCACTGTGCAGTGAAATTGAAATGCAGTAAAAGCTTTGCATTGACATTTCTGTGCACTGTGCATGTGCGTGACATGGTGACGGACGGGTTGCTACGTTAGCGCGGTAGTAATGTGCGGGCGTGGCCGTATCGTATTGCAAGGAAGACGATTGGGGAGAGCGTTGAATTGCGGTTCCGTTTTTCCGTTGCACTGGAATGGCACGTACATACGCGTCGGGAGATGGATCCGATCGATCGATTGTGGTCGACATCCCAACACGTGAGGGCAGTAACCGGTAATGCTATTGACAGGTAAGCGTGTAAGTACGGCAGCGCCGATCGGGTTCATCATCGTTTTAAATTAACGCGCGCTGGCGTACGTACGTGCCAGATACCCTCAGGCCTCAGGTTTAATTTGACGACATTGCTACCTGCACATGCACAATATACACTCCTACAACACATATTCTGGGTCGTTTTCACTGTTAAAGTGGGGTCTAATTAATTACTAATACTAATAACTACCATATATATGCGTGTTTCATTTGCAGGCAAGCATGCATGGCTCAAACAGAACTAAAAACTACACCTAGGAGTATTTCATTTAGGGCCTGTTTGATTTCCATGAGAGTAGGGACTAGGGACTAATTTTTAGTCTTATTTAGTCCCTAAATAACCAAACATAAGGACTAGTGACTAATTTTTTAGTCCCAATTAGTTTCAATTTCACTAAACTCTTGAGAGGGGTTAGGGACTAATTTTTAGTCCCTATTACTCTCTAGTCCATAGTCCATCCATCCAAACATGCCCTTACTCTACTTTTCTTAAAAAGAAAACTAGTCCAACAGTTTTGTCATATAGAGCTGACATTCTCAAATTTTGCCAAAAAGCTTAAAAAACTTCCTCCAACAATTTGACATTTGGAGTTGGCAAATTAGTGGCGTTGACAACGAATAGGCCCTCAGACTTGGCGAAAAAATGCGCGCTTCTACGACGTTTATATCTACGGTGCATCCAAGACGTATTAGAAGAGGTGGAAGGGTATAGACATAACTTTATTTCTGCCGGGGGTTCCCGACGTAAGTTTTTAAGAGATAGAAGGACATACACTCATTTATAAGTGTGAAATGATTTGGAACAATAGTGTAAGACATTTATGCAGAAAAAAAAACATGTACAACTTCAAATGTAAGTTTTCAAGAGGTGAAAGGACATAAACATAATTTTATTTCTCTCAGGGGTTCACGATGTAAGTTAGATCTAAATTTGACAAGTGAATTATGCTAAACTGTTGGAGATAAGCTCTTTTTGATTTGGCATTTCGATTTGAGAGTTGACAAATAAGAGCAATTGTCAAACAACAAATGGGAACCGTCAGACTTGCTCTAATAATGCCGCTTCCGCGCGCTGGAACAAGCTAATCTGATTTTGGCTTATTTTAATAGTGTTATATGTGAGAGAATAAGCGACACAAACCACAACCGAAACAAGAATCTAAGACGAGGAACTAGCGGCGCTACTGTTGATGCATGCCAGATGGATCGGCCGGTACACTCGCATGAACATTAAAAACAGATGTATGGTGGTTTGTGGAAGGGATGGTAGTTGTTGGTGACATAATAATGTTATGGCCACGGGCAACCTATATGCCATAACAGGAATATACGTACCACAGAACCTTATAATTTTCATATAAAAAACCTATGGAGTAATAAATGGCTTCATCATGCCCTTTAAATTTTATTTAGAATGGTACGGATTGCTAGTATGTTTGGAGAAAATGATGAGTTCGTCTTATTATTGTGCCAAACTAGTTTATTTTATACCTACTCCTCAGTTCATAAAAAACACGCGATTCTTGCTTGTCGAGGAGTCACACACGCTTCAAACTTGAACTTAAATTATATAAAAATGTACTAACATTCTTGATACAAAATAAGTATCAATAGATTAGTAATAATAAAATATATTTTTATAATAAATTCGTTTTTTTCGGATATGATGTTTAATTCTATTTATGGTCAAAATTTAAAAAAAAATTACCAGCACGAAACCCATAATTACATACATGATTTTATGAACCAAGAAAGTATACTCCGTAGAACTACGTACAAAAGGCATCACTGCTCTTCGGATCTAGCAGCATGGAGTAACTGCAATCCTTCTGTTTTGACCCAACTACCTAAGTAGATCAAGTAGTAGTTCAATTTTTTTGAGACCACGCCTAAGCGGGTTTTTCACTAAGCAAAAGAGGTTTATTAATACAAGAAACGAGGGGATGGTAGTTTTTCACTAAGCACAAAGAGGTTTATTAATACAAGAAACGAGGGATGGTAACTTCGTTGTTACCGAAACCCGCTTGACACCAACTCGCACGCCGATTGTGATTACAAAGATACAATTTGCGACTAAAAAGGCGTAGACACGCCGATCCTACACCTCGGCCCTCCAACCCAGTCAGGTCCGGATCCATGGCTGCTAGGTCGAGACAATCATTCAAAAGAATTCAGAACCACCGCTCCTTCTTGTCCTACATGTTACGGAAGGCGACCTTGAACTTGCTTTCGACTTTCGAGTCAACGGCTTCCTCCTCACGCGACTTCAATGCCTAGCTTCCTCAACAAAGACGCTCGGGCCTGCTCGGTGGCATTCGCCGCCCGCGCTTGGTAGCAATGCGCCCATCGCGCCGCCCAGCGAGTGGATGGAGACCGACGCCCTAGAGCAACGCAAGTCGTGGCCTTTCGAGAAGTGGTGTCTCGCAACGAAATGCTCGGAATCTTCCGCACGCTTGGAGGGCGGCGAGATAGACATTGCCAATGCTCCCTCCGCTGAACTCGTTCAACTAACAACCTAATCAGTGCCTCGGGAGTGGAATCGATGGAGATCGGCTTTGATCCCCGGTGTAGTTTGCCCTAAAAAACAACCCGATAAATGATCACACGCGGTGCTGGTGTAGGGGAACTTGCGGCATGCAAAATGGAAGAACGGCTAGTGCATACCGCATTCAGGGACTGATATGATGGATCTTGGCGTGATTCCGGTGGATCATAGCTCATCCACGCTTGTTGATGCACTAGTAGAAGGCGCGCGCCTTTGCGCTCGGAATCAATAGGCAAATTTTGCAACAAAAATATGTCAGGAAGAGGAAACGAACACAGCTATATATACATATATATATTATATTATACAAAGCAATTATACAAGCTTAGAGGTACTTTATATATTGTTTAGTCAAGGGGAGGTTACACAAGCTTTAGGGGTGCCTGTACCTTTTTAAACCGCATAGTCAAAGGCAATTTACAAAAGTACAGGGCAATAAAAGTCCCACTTTCTAATGACATAAACATATACAGCCTATCTTGTTGTTCGTGTTGGCAATCGCGTGACAAAAAGAAAATGTTGCATCCGCATCCTGCCCACACCGCATAGGCAGCAAATTGGCTCTTTAGTCTCATAGAAAAAGCAAAGTGAAAAGTTTGAAGTGGTGTATAAATCAAGCGTGGGTGATAACCAAGCCAAATGGTGGTTGCAACTCGTAAACCGTAATGGCCATTAGTGTCGGTTCAGGTTAAGAAAGATACATACCATGAGAATGAACCATTGAGGCAGATAGCAGCACTTGGGGTAAGACTGTTGAATGCCCTTCTCCAAGTGCAGCTTCCATTTATTCCGTGAGAATGTTTCGAGCTCTTTTTTCGCTGATACCTCTGCTTTTTTTCCAACACCCGACTCAAGCAGAATGTACAATAATTTCTAATATGTGTGTTTCACTGACGAACACTGGATCTGCATAGAGCACATATAGGCTCGGGAAATAGATATAAAGTAGGACCTTGAAAAATATATTGAGGCCTAAAAAAATTCTAAGAATTTGGGAGTCAATATTGACAGGCCAAAAAAAAAAGAATCTGGGAGTCAATTTTGAGAGACTACAATATCGAAGACTGGACAAGAAGGCTACAGCAACAATAGAGAACCAGTAATGATTATTTATTACTTGCCATCGTAACAGCTCAAAACCTGTGAGCCTCATGAAGCTGTACATAGTGCCATAGGTCATAGCTGCCAACAATATAGAAGAATTTTGTAAGGAAACAATAATATAGGTGGCAACAGTTATCATAAGTCATAACCATTGAATAATAGCAAAAAATAGCTTAAGCATGGAAATGCTATTTACCTGACAGCATTGCAGTTTGAAACCGAGGCTTATGAAGCTACACCTGGTGCCATAGGTCATCTCTGGCAACAAAAGAGAAGAAGGTTCACTGTAAGAACAATAGCTAAATAGCATAGCCATGAATACTATCTAGGTGCTATAGTCTTGGAAACACAGCTTATATATTATGAGTAATATAACAGTGGCAGGGCAAATTTAATGAAACAATGTATGATGAGATAAATGGCTACTCTAAGCAACTATACTTTCACACATAGTGTTACTCTAAGGAAACTATAATGCTTAGGCGTCGAACTCGTTCCATAAGAGGGCACTAATTCTTCTTGTCAGCTTATCTCATAATGGATAAAGTTTAAGCCTCTAATTCAATAGCCTGGAAAAAATTTGGAACCACTTTATTTTTTTTCTGACGGTTCACAAAATCATATTAATAACTTCTGGCATAGCAAAAAGTGCACAGGCTGATAACGCAGTATGATTTTTCCAGGTCACTATAAATATGTTAGGATGGTTCTGTAGGTAAAATTTGGTGGTAGTAACTGGGAAGCGATGTGAGACATTGGAATCAGACAAATGAACAGCAAATCAAGAAACACTGAAACTAACACCTGTGCTTGATCATTGGAAAACGAAGAGGAAGTATAGATCTCTCATTTCATGATTTTGACCTCACCTTTGGGAGACTCTGCATCCATCGTTGAATCACACGCACAAATGCTATTTGGATCTATTGATTCTGACTGTCCCAACTGAACTTTTGCAAATGGTTGCTTATGGGACTTGGTTTTTTTTTTTTTTTGATACCTGGACCTATCGGCACAAAGTTCCTTTAAACTGGCATTTGGGAAAATAAGGAAGAGAAATTCAAATCAATCAATTATTATTGCATTATGTAACAAAAAGCTAGATAAATTAGCGTTGTGAGAAATGAAAATGGGCACATGCTGAAAAGTGGATCTTTTATACTGATAAAAGCACCAAATCTTAGAGATAAAGCACATACATATGGTTCCTGGAGCCTGTCTCCAAATCAGTTAACTCAGCTATAAGAAACTTGGAAGCACGTACTTGGATCAAAGGTAGATAGCACAGAGTTTACAGAGGAGATGGCTTTAGCTCTGCAACTGATTGTTGGTGTCCTCGCTCCTTCAACCTGAGCTAGCTCCTTGATGTAAAAGAAATACCACGGAAAAAAGAAGACGCTGCCAACCTTTCGGGGGACTATAATAAGAAAATCAATAAACTGGTATTATGTACCTAGGAGGAAATCTAGTGACCATAGTCATTGAGTTGATCTAACTCGTCAGTATAATAAAAGGGACACACGTAACCATATACAACCATGCAATTTTTGGATTCACTAATTAGTATTTAATCCAATGATTGCTATACCTTTGCACTGCACATATGATAAAAAATGTAGTCGAAAACCGCCATGTTCGACTCAACAGCCCGGTGAGTAATTTAAATTGGTATTTTGATTGAATCCTTGGTGGACCCAAATTAGTATAAGTTTGCCTCTTTGACATAGAATGGAAAAGGATGAGTACTTTAAATTGCTATTTTGATTGAATCCTTGCTGACCCAAATTAGTATAAGTTTGCCTCTTTGACATAGGAGATGCAAAAGGTAGAAGCTGGATTTGTTTAAGGCCCAAATAAAAAGCTGGAACCGATAGAGCAACCAACCAATTTTAGAACGATGCCAATCAATCAAGTATACTGTAATCCCCTAAAAAATTAGCTACTTTACCCTAGGCTAAAAAATTCAGCAGACTAATTAGGGAACTCTTAGTTGACTACAATCATCCAATCGCAAAAACCCAAAATGTTCAGACTCTATTACCTTATTGAAGCAAGCCTTGAGACTGAAATGGGAGGTGCCTGTTTTTTTTTTTTTTTGGCAAGCACGCCACGATCATGCACCGATAAAATGCCGCGTTTCAATGGACCTAGATAAACTTGGAAATCTTCCCTTGGTCTTGCACAAAGAACTTGAAAATGTTCTCATCCGCTAAACATCACTCTTATCCGAGCATATTATCAGAAGCCCGCATTTAGGGGAAAAAAAGGATCAAACAAATTTAGGGAGAAAAGGAAAATGTAAATGTAAAAAGGTCAATGCACATTATTCATGTAACCCTCAAAGATGGATATCTATGGATTAAAAACTCAGCAAGGATGAAGAGTAGTTCACAAAGCCAGTAAAAGCTGGCTGCCAACAAGGTGCAGGCAAAGGCATTAAGCATTAGCTGAGTTTTTGCGAGTAGCATCTACCCTTGTGTCGCCATTGTCCGATATCCCTAGTTGTTTTTTTTGCACAGGCCATACAACAAATTTGAGCTGCAGAAGGGCATCGGTGTAGGCACACAGGTTGCAAATGCTTACAGAATATTTAACTAATAGAAAAAGGGATGCCTTTTCTATATTCTACCAAGCATGAAAGAGCATGGAGAAGGCTACATGGAGAACTGAAATTTCAAATTTCTTTCACCCTCTCCCACGCCCAACCCTTTCCTTTGAACACTAACAAGCAGCCATCATCACCGGTGGTGACAATAGAATTCATTTGTAGCTAACTCAAAGAAAAAGGGGAAAAAGCACGCAAATAGATATCTTGCTTACTTAAATGTACACAGATTATTGAGCAATTGTATATGGACACCTTCAGATATCTAGTCATTAATTATGTTAACTTTATGTAAATGCAAGCTAATAGAGAGAAGCACACACCTTCCATTCGAGAATCTTCACTTTGTCGGGCCGTGGAAGTTGTCCAACATCATCCTGCTTTTTGAAATCCAAAACCCGCACATAGGAATCTTACTTGTCATAGTTTACCAAGTCAAAGTAAGAAGAGAAAACGAAGGAACTAATGAACATGACACCTCACGGACCGAGGTTGCGTAATCTAACCGAAATTTTACGAGAGAACACCAAAGGAACATAGCTGCACCGAAACCCAAAGAAGAGAACCAAAAAGACTGAGAACATGAGGGGAAATAGCATTAATCGATATGCAAAAACAACATGTTTTTAGAAGCTTTGTTTTTGTTGCAACAATGAGGAAGGCAAGATCTATTTTTCAATGAAGACAGGATTGTTACGGATCTCGCGAACTTGTCAATCATCATTTGTTCATCAACTCGAGCTTAAAGGCATGTTGACAGATGGCCTACTCTAAGATGCACGAATAGTTACGTTGTTACACTCTAATGGGTAGAGTGGTAATCGAACTCCTTTTCGTAAATAAGATGCAGCCGACTCTTCAATAAAAGAAGATGTTGCTCGATGTTAAAGTGTCAAGTGAGATTAATTCACTTGAAGAAATAACTTGACCGATAATCCACTATTGGCGGGAAGAAAGTTTTTTTAAGGAAAATATCTTACCAACCATACTACTATCTAGACATCCTAAATATTGCATAAAGACAAGGCTGAACAACTACAAATAACCAATCAAACAAACCGAGCACAAACTAACCGGATTAGTGAGCAAAGTACATACCTCGTGATTTCATGATCTCACTTCACCTCCGTGAACCCTCCACCATCATCATTTATTTTGAAGAGTTAAAACCTCCATTTGTTTGACACAAAAAGTCAAAACCAACCTATTACGTGCAAAGTGACCGACAATGCTATTTGTGGAATAGGGCGGTGCTCGTAACCGAAGTGTTCAGCTTGACTTCAAAACCAAGTGATAAGAGACAATGGTAGAAGAATTTATTTATCACTTCACGGGCAATAAGGATCTCATATTGCACGCTTGTGTGCTATTAACATCATAGGCAATGATCATAAGCAAGGATGAGCACAAAACAAAGGCAATGATCATATTAGGACAAAAATGAGAATGAGAGAAGTAGGTAACATATTTATTACAGCAAGACAAACGCTAACAGTCATGGTAAATCGAGATCTCACCGTCAAGAGCCGGATCCAAAGGATAATAACGAATTTGCTTACCGTGGATACCCCCATAGCAGGGAAAGGGTAGCCCAATTGTAGTAGTTTTTTTCTCAAGATCACTTCCTCAATTATGAACACATAGACAGATGCGAAAGAAAAAAAATCATCATAGCTCATGAACATTGCCTCGCTTATGTATGGAAAGAAAGAGGTGTAAATTGTGGAGCCGCAGCCCATAATCGCCGCATCAAACATTAAACATTTACATTGTGTATTCATCACAAAGACCACCCTATTCCCTCAAATGAATCTAGCAAAGAAGAGGAAAGTGTACTCATTATTGGATATGACCAAAATCATGAGCACCACAATTCAAGATGGAAGAAACAATTACCGCTGGCATATGGTGATGTCCTTCAATCAATATATAAGCCACAAAATTATGAGCACTGTAGTGTACTAAGAAACCAAACAAATGCCATAGACACAGTCATGTCCTCGATATGTACGATAACATGTAGGTACTCCCAAGATCCGCATCTAATCCCCACCAAACTGTAGGGGTAAAAGAAAAAGAAAGTAGAAGAAGAATAGATCAGGGTCAAACCGACCTTGGCCTGCTGGATTGCCTCCAAATCGCAAAGCCATACAACGGCACATGGCGTATTCACCGCATAGAGTAAAGAGAGAGCGGAAAGCGCGGAGAGAGCAAACCAGCCGAAAGCATTTGATTTATCGCGGGCCGCGGCGAAGCCGCGGTAGGAGACCACGAGGGGCCGTGGGATTGCAGCAGCCGCGCCACCAGCCCGCTGAGCAAGACATCACGCTGGAGGAGAGGGAGCCGGAGGAGCCGGAGAGGGAGGCGGAGGAGGAGGCAGAGGCGCCAAGGCTGCTGGCGCCCCGTCCCCGTTCGGCCAGGCGGCACCGCTGGCCGCCACATCGCCGGTGACGGGAGATCGAGGGGAGCGGGAGGGCAGAGCCGAGAGGGAGGTGGAGATGGAGGCGAGCAGGCGGCGCTACCGCCAAGCCGCCGGCCAAGCCCCCGCCGCGCCATACAGATCCGCGCAGGCGGAGATCGAGGTTTTTTTTTTTTACCGCGACGGGAGAAGAGGGAGACGATATTTTGGTGGATAGGAGGCCGGGCCGTACGCCTTTTTATCCGGTTGTAGGAACAGAGAGAGGTAACGCATTAATTAGAACCGACAAAAAATTAACAAGTGCAGTAAATCAGATCTAACCGCTTCCAAAGCCGATCGAAAGGAT